>JANAVB010023999.1:2232612-2254351 GCA_029216955.1 Iris pallida | reverse complement strand
TAATATGATAATTACAAAAAAGCCCACGACTTAGTAATGCAAAATCTAATTTGCATAATACACCCCCCCGCTGTTACTATGTGCAATTTAATTTGCACAGACAAATCGGATATTGCAAATAGTATTAAAAGAATTAAACAATTACAAACTGATATTAAATAATTTAAATAATTACAAAATAATATTTTTTGCTTTAAAAAATTATTAAAAATTCTAGAAAAATTCCTAATAATTATAATAATTCATTTTAAAGATATAAATTTATTTTAAAATTATAAAAATAATATTTTAAAATCTAGGGGCTTACACCATAGAGAGTGAGGTTGGTCGAGAAATCTCCAGAATAATTTTCCCACCAAGGCTTTATTGATCCAATTAAGGTTTCTAAAGCCGAGTCCACCTCCTGTTTCGGTTTAGTGATTCTATCCCATGATAGGAAATGCATCTTCTTCTCCAAAGTATTGTGTCCCCACCAGAATGCTCTGTGCTGTAAAAAACTCCTTTATTATGGACTTAGGAATTATGTGAGCCGACATATAGTATATTGGAATAGAGCTAAGCGTTGATCTTATCAGAGTTGGCAGCCCGTATGGGATAATAGTTTTGCTTTCCAGCCTTCAAGTCGAGCCCCGCATCTATTCGATAGTTGTCTGTATGTGGAGCGGCGGCTTTGAAGCAGAAATGGAGAGTAGCCCAAATACTTGTTATCAGAGGTCATGATGTTGAGGTTAAGTGAATATGCCATTACAATTTGCTCTTACATGGGCACACACTTGCTAAATGCAATGCTAGATTTAGTATAATTTATTATCTGGCCTGACCATGTTACGAAGGTATCGAGGATGGACTGAACGACATTAAGGGTGGATGGATTTGCCTGTCCAAAGATGAAAAAATCATCAGCAAATAAAAGGTGAGTAATGGTAGGAGTGTACCGGTTGATCCGCATGCCATGGAGTAGATCATTCCTTTCATAGGAGCAGAAAAGCCTGGATAATATCTCTACACACATGATAAATATGTAAGGGGATAGAGAACACCCTTGCCGAATGCCTCTCGTAGGTCAGAATTTCCTTCAGGGCTGACGTTTATAAGGATGGAAAATGAAGATGTGCTAGTGCATTCTATAATGAGCGCATTAGTGTGGCCTTAGATACTAAATTCGTGAAGAACACTTTTGATGAACGGCCAGGCAAGCCGATTGTACGCCTTCGCCATATCAATATTGAGAATAAAAGAGTTCTTCTTCTTGGGAAATCGTTTCATAGGATGAATAATTTCCTGAACTATTACCACATTATCAGTGATATGTCTTCCCGGGATGAAGGCATTTTGATTTGGAGATATCAACCTGCCATCAATGGTGGAAGTTGAGTTGTGAGAAGTTTAGATATTACTTTGTAAGTCACATTACAGAGTGATATTGGTCTGAAGGCGGCCAGAGTAGAGGGGTTGTCTCATTTGGGGATGAGCACCAAATTTGTATGATTAATAGCCTCCGAAAGATGTCCGCTTGTGAAGAAATGTTGAACCATGGATGTGAGGTCTTCACCGACAATGTGCCAATTCTTCTGATAGAATAATACAGGGATACCATCTGGTCCAGTGGCCTTCAGCGATCCCATACTCTTGATGGTTGTCTCGACTTCCTCCGGACTGGGGATCGATCCCAAAAACGAGTTCTTTTCCATGGTGATAGGGTTTGAGGATATGATGAGATTAGGATCCTTAATCATCAGAAAACAAAATTTTGAAGTGATCAATGATGGTGGTTGAGATAATCTGCGGCTCCACATTCCAATTCCATTTGGGAGTTGAAGGGCATGGATTTCACTTTCTTTCTCCTTGTAGTGGTCTTAATATGGAAGTATTTTGTGTTCTTGTCCCCTCCTTTGATCCAATTGCATTTTGTACGCTGTCTCCAGTATGATTCCTCAATTGACATAAGTTCATTCAATTCAGCAACTATCAGTGATTCTTCTTGGATAGTATCCACCGACACTTTAGATGTTTGGATGGAGAGGAGCTGATTTTGAAGATCAGCTATGCGAGCTTTAACATTACCGAAGTGCATCCTGCCCCATCTATGTAGACTTGATAATGTGTCTTGTAATTTTGAATCAAGGATGAATTTGAACCATATTTTTCTTGCTTTCATGTATCATTAAGAGTCTCAGTAAATGTAGGATGAGTCATCTAATGTGCTTCAAAGCAAAGAATGCGCTTCTTTGGTCAAAGTTTGTTGCTAGTATGCAGCAGTATTGGTGCATGATAACTACTGTAGCGAGGCAAAGTGGAGACAGTGGTGAAGGGATCCGCATCCGCGAAAGCTCAGTCGAGACGTTCTCTAATATGGAAATCAGGTCATCTTCCATTGGACTACGTATATTCTGGTCCTATGCACTTGTCACCCCCACTTTCCTGAATAAGGCTAATATAGTCATTTATATTATTTTATTATTTAAATAATTATTTGAGTTATTATAGCTGGTGTAATAAGTATTTCCTTTTTGATATATATATAAGGTATTAAAGGAATAAAGAAAGAAAGAAAGAAAAAGAAAAAGAAAAAAATAACAAAGCATCACACACACACACACAGCCACCTCAACCGAGCAACAGCAGCATAAGCCCCCTTCTCCTTTCAACCCGAGCCCCATGGGCTTTCAACCTATGTGCTAGAGAGAGAGAGAGAGAGAGAGAGAGATCTATTTTTAGCAAAACCCCAATCCTAGCCGCTAACACCAGGACACCGACCTTCCCGACTACTTGTGCGCCGCCCTAGCTGCCAGGAACGGTCGCCCATCGTCGGTCAAACTCGCGCAGGACAGAGTAGTTGCAGCAACAATACTGCTATAAAGAGCCAACTTCGAAAATAGATTTCTCCTTCCTCGCTCAGTCGTTTTATGAACCACTTTGGTCAGGTACGATCCCAACCTATACACCTTCATATCCCTTCAATTAGTTCGTTTTAATTCGCATCATGTGCGACAAAAAATGAGTTCCAAAATTGAGAAAAAATACGACTTTTGGATGTTAGAAACTGTCCCATCGTCCTCTGTTTGTGGCCAATTTGTGACGAAAATATCATAAAAATTTGAAAATCTTCTGAAGAGACTTATAGACAACATATAGGAGATCACAACCCTTCTAGTAGATTTGATTTTCATGTATTATACAGAGAGTTATTTGTTTGTGAAGTTTGAGGAAAAACTGTTTTAAAAAAACTAAAATTTTAGAAAATTCTTCCGATATACGTGCGCCCCGACAAACCGGGCGACGTGATCGCAAACCGAAAGCATCAAAAGGTGCGTATTAACTTTGCGGACGTGTGGAATTTGACAGAATTTAAACTAGTCGCGTGTGCACGACGAATTTGATACGTATCCGTCAAAATTCATCGTATCGGCCTTTTTGCAAATTTGTCAATTACTTTGTGCACGCTCGTTATATTGAGAAGAAACTTGCGCCAACAGGATCGTATCATTTCTTTGGTCCTGTATGCCAAGTTTGGTCCGAATCTGAGAAGGTCGACCGGAACGCTATTTTGGTGGGCCCGTGACCCGATCCAATGGGCAAATTTGTGCACGGCCCACCGGAATACCACTTTGGACGTACGATTGGGTTCGTCTCGTCAAACTGAACCTGTAGACATATAGTTTATTGACTTTAGAGATCGGAGAAACTGGTACGCTTTTCGGTACAAAGCGGGTCCAATGGTGGACATCGTTTTGGCCCGAATTTACCATTTTGCCTTTGTGTGCAGAATTGGACTTATGGGTAGGCTATTTTAGCTAATTTGACCATTCTAAGAATGTTGGTAATATCTGTTTTAGCAATAGGAGACTGTTGTGCGAGTTGACCTTTCGTGGCTCATTGAGTAGTTTGTAGTTTCGATTTTCTTAGCTTAGGACCTTAGGTGATTACATTCTTTGATAGTTTTTATTGCTTTGATATCTACTACATCCGATTCAGTTGTAGTATTTTACTTGATTCTCAACACAAGGATACACAGACTAGTATACATTGGATCTCGTCATGTGATGTTATTCCTGGTTTACTTGGTATATGAGTACATTGTTCGATCTTATTTCCTGTACTTGTATAGACACCAATTTAGAAGTAGGCTGAACCCCTGCTCTTTAAATCCCGTGTCATAACGTGTCATGGTTGGATCCATTATATTACTCGAAGATGGGGAGTTATTAGAGGTTATGTGAACATTGCCCCCACTTGTTACTACTTGTGTATAGCTCTACCTCACCACACATAGGGTGTAGCCCAACCTGATACTACTTGTGCATAGCTTTCCATTTGGCTGGCTTGATCCTCTTGTATTCTTTTTTACTTGTGCATAGCCGGTCAAATAGAACATCCTGATCTTGACCCAAGTCGATCACATAACGTTCTAATATCTCATGACACTTTCTTTTTATGTTTACATCATACCTCAGATTACTTTCTACTGTTTATATTCCAGTTTTATCTTATATCTCACATATGACAAGATATCCAGTTCTCTTGTACTGTTTTACTTTCAGTCGTGATATTTTATCTTGTATTTCATTATAATTGTCTTTGATAGTATTGTCAATTCACATGGAACTGCTGTCAGCATTTGTGCTTGCTCATATCCTGATAGGATAACCCCCATTATTTTTCAGAGGATTTAGATGTAGCTTGCCCAACCTACTACTGGTTTGGCATAGAAGGAGCCTACGACCAGGACCAGCCTGTGGACCCGGTGCTCATAGAGGACGCACAACCTTTAGTGATTTAGTTTAGCTAGATTTTGTCTGGATTATATTCCAGCTTGATACTTTGAGACTTGTAATATTTATTTGGCATCTTGTGTTATGTCTTTAAATTCTGAACTTATGATTGTGGCTCAGCACTATTTTAGACTATTTACTTCATCTTTATCCTTATCTTTATCATCGTGCTTATCTTCCTTAGATTTATGTGATTGAGTGGTGATTATATTCCTCCGTACGGAGATGACAGGTTATATTATTGTGTCTTAGATATTATATATTTTAGATGACCTTTACAACGTTCTACCGTCGATGCTGTGACGTAGGCTGGACGTACCCACGTGCTTGTGCCCCTAAACAGGGTGCGGATCATGACATATTTTTATGGTGGCCCATGCAGGTCATTGTCGCAACTAGTACGATTTCGAAATGGTACTCGACTTAGAGTACTAATTATGAGCCTGCCATTAGGATATAGGTTCTAGGTTATGATAGGAGTTACTCAATCACATATTAGGAAAATTTTGACCTTTTGATTATCATGACAACTATCCTTACATTTTGAAATAAATTGTCCTTCCTTGACGATATCTTATCATGTGACATATTGATCTCTTTGCTTAGGACTTTTGAGAGATTCCAGGGACGACCCTTGAGAATCTTGGTTGAGCGTCAATTTGAAATCCTTTCCTCTTATTTTTGTTCACCCTTGCTCCATGTTATTGAATTTGATTTTGATAGATCATCGTTGATTTTGATTTTCATATCGAGATGAATTTTATGTCCTGAGTTACGGTATCTTCTGATAACATATGTTGATGGGAATAACCGAGAAGGTAAAACGTCTACTTGGTTATGGAACCCGGAGTTTATTGTAGCTATATTAGCCGACGTGGCAAAAACGTAGAGACCTGACTTCGGATGTACATATCTTGGTCATGAGATTTAGGATTCTTCGCAGCTATACTAGTCGGCATGGCAATGATTCCAAACGACATGTTTATAGATGTACATATCCAGTTATGGAATCTACCGTTTATCGCAGCCTTTCTTACTGGTGTAGCGAGGATTCTGAGTATCATGATTTTGGACAGACGCATATGATTATCATATTGTATCTTGAGAAGGGTCCTAACATGTCATCTCTATCATTTCACTTCTGTTATTATAGATTATGTTCCATCCTCAATTAACTTAGGATTAAGGATACCTTCGGTTCTTTATTCTAGGTGTCTTATTTTATTATAGGTTCTTCGTAGTGTGATGGTTTGGTGACTTGCAATTGGTCTGTGTCCTTGAGTATTAGTGTTAATAGTTTAGAGTATGGTTAGGAAGTATTGTCTATGATTTTTGATAATTAAATATAGATGAGAACCCTAGAGTGATTAATGAGTGTTAAGGTAGGAGTTGCACTAGGTACTAGAATAGGAGGAGTACCCTAGTAGCAAGAGTTGAAGTATCTCAAGTGTTATAGAAGTTTATGCACCAATAGTTTAGTGACTAGTTGGAGGAGCGACATGAGCAACCTAGTATAGGGGTACCATCCAAGTATCATATAGAGGAGTTAGTGCCTTGTATAGACGGTATCAAGACTTGGTAGACACCATAGAGTGCATGATTAAGCAGTGTTAGGTGAAAGAGGAACTGAGGCAGACAATAGAAGATAGTATCCTGTAGGGTATGGTATATTATTCCGGATAATGTGTGTCAGTAAGTTGAGTATGCCCATGGCTTGGAACCATAGCGTACCGATAGTATTATAAGAGTTAAACCGCCGGGAGAGCCAGAGTTTGAGTTCGCCAGGGGAGCAGCGGAGCCGGAAGATGGTTTATGTGGTGCTATGTTGGCGGGGCAAGAATTGCCACATCCATTGATAGCAGGATTTTTGGATGTTTTTCCTGATGAGTTGCCGGAAATACTGCCAGACAGGGATGTTGAGTTCTCTATAGACTTGGTGCCGGGCGCTGAGCCTATCTCGCAGCATGTCTATAGGATCAACAACAGCGAGTTGGCAGAGTTGAAGAAGCAAGTCGACGAGTTGCAGGGCATAGGCTTCATCAGATCTAGTTCTTCACCTTGGGGCGCTCTAGTTCTGTTTGTACCAAAGAAGGATGTGACGGTACGCATGTGTATTAACTACAAAGCGCTCAACAACCTCACTATCAAGAATAAGTACCCGTTGCCGAGGATTGACGACTTTTTCGATCAGTTGAGTGACGTAAAGGTATTCTCGAAGATAGGCTTGAGATCCGGTTACCATCCGCTGAAGGTGAAAAAGGAGGACATTTCGAAGACTATTTTTCGGACTCGGTACGGCCAGTACGAGTTCACTGTTATGCCATTTGGTTGACCAATGCCCCAGCGTTATTTATGAACTTGATGAACAAGGTATTCCATCAGTACCTTGACAAGTTCATGGTGGTCTTCATAGATGACATCTTGATCTACTTGAAGATGCCGGCAGAGCATGAGGAGCATCTGCGGATTGTGCTAGAGACTCTCAGGAAGGAGCAGTTGTATAGAAAGCTATCAAAGTAAGAGTTCTTTCTGGGGCAGTTAGAGTTTTTGGGTCATATTGTGACCGAGCATGGGATCTCAGTCGACCCGAAGAAGATTTCAGCAGTGAAGTCTTGGTCTATACCGAGCTCAGTCGCCGAGATTTGAAACTTTCGGGTTCTAGCAGGCTACTACAGGAAGTTCATTCAGGATTTCTCTCGGATTGTAGAGCCAATGACTAGACTCATCAGGAAAGACGTAGAGTTCGTCTGGACCGAGGAGTGTCACGACCCGCACCCACTGTAAGGGTATGAGAACGTAACAACGCCCAGCCTACGCCGCAGTATCGGCGGTAGAACGCTGTCCTAGGTCACAACATCTAACAATATAAGGTGATGCACAGTTATACTCCCCGAATGGGGGTAACATAACAGAATACAATCTCAATCACATCTAAGGTGGAATACGGTAAAGATAGATAGATATAAACAGAAGGAATCCACAGAGGTACAATCCAGATAAAAACTAAGTGTCTATGATACATCTCCACAAACATCCAAGAGAAACAACTCCCAATATATACAATAATTTATCAATAAGAAAGACCAGTAAGAGTCTAAGCTATCTATACTAAACAAGGGGTATCCTCCTCAGCAGCTGCCTGAACCTCCCCAGCGGTCCAGGTCGAGAGTGTCATCTAGGCAAGCTCCAAGTAAGGGGTGCAGGATTCCTCATCATCCTCTGTAAAATTTTTAACAGGTCCAGTCAGGATGGAAGCGAGCACAAAACATCTCACGCAGTTCATATCAAGTTAGGAAATATAAAGCATGCAATAGAGTAAGGTACATGAAACGCTGAAAGAAGAATGTATATGAAAAACAATAGAGATTTGATAACAGGAAATATCTATATATGATAAGTAAGAACTGTAAGCCAACTGTGATTTAGAGTACAATATGGTTATATAAACGGTTTAGGACAATGCAATGGTAACTCCATTGTACGTGAGTGTACAATAGACATATACAATAGTTATACAATGTTGTACAATAGGATTTGAGTACATAACCAATTCTACTCCCCCTCCCCAATCAAAACACAAGGATCCACTCCAGTTACGTTATCTTATACAATAGTGTACAATCTTATACAATGGATGTACAATATTATACAATAGATGTATAATGTTACACAATAGTTGTACAATGTTATACAATAGTGTACAATGGTCTATCCCTGGAACTCATGTGATAATGAGAGTACAATATGCACAATGAGTATACAAGGATATGGGTATTCAATAAATACAATATGTAAGTGAAACGCACATCACAATATGTATTTAGTGAATATAAGGGGATAACATCTCAAAAGAAGATGAGATCCATATAGTACCAATCCGTGATAACAATCGTGTCAGCATCAAGTACAGTAATCTAGAGCAAGAATGTAAATCCAGACAAGTATGAAACGGTCAGAGAATGTACTCGCCTGGTATCTGAATGTCTGAAGTAAATGTACTGTCCGAGATGAGGTACCTGACTCCTAGTTAGAGCAACACAAGTCAAGATGTATACAGGGGATGATAGATGTAATCTACAATGCATCTGCATACTGTCTAGGTCAAACTAGACTAAAGTCAACACTTGGTCAACTCCAGTCAACTACACTAGTCAAACTAGGTCAACTAGGTCAAGTCCTAGCCCAAACAAGTCTAACAAGTCTCACTAGGCCTAACCAAGCCTAGTCTAGCAATCAAATACAAGCACAATCCAAACCAAGCTAAGCTAATCACACACAACATATATATGGAGAGAATAGGAGTGAGTGAACATGTAGGAAAAGCCAAGTGCAATATGCATCAATGTGAACCAGTGTCATAGTGATAGTGTCAACATAGTGTAAGGGGTACATGAGGTAATATAGGATTTGTTAACATTGAGCATTGCATCACCTTACATACAACTTGCATTTTACCTTCATTCATTCATGCATATATACATTGTATCCTACATTGCATATCATGTATATCTTCATGCATTGCATTCATGTACTCATTACATACATGCTTACCTACATACTTGCATATATACATGCATAAATACATATAGATTCATGATACCTATATTATTATACATTATAACATATATATATATACTCATATACATAAAGAGGGAAAGGTCACAAGTGTGTGTATGTGAATAGGGTGTCAAGTGTATAGATACATAGGTAAACAATGTGTGTCCTGTGAATGTGTGTGAGAAATTCAACATGGGTTCTCAGGTTCAGTTTAGAGCAAAGCAACAAAGACCCCCAATGCCAAAATCGAAAGTCTATTCTCAGGTTTAATTCATTTCCAGATTTCTTAGTGTTTAGGGTAATACAATGTGTCAATGGGGAGAGCCATGTGTGTGTCAACAATACAGAAATAGTGTATGAGTGTTACAAAATAGTGTACCATGTTCTCAGGTTTACCAGTGAGTGAATGAAACATTTGTGTATAGAGAGTGTCATAGGAAATCAGTGTACAGTGTGTAGTGTGTGACAGGATAGAGTGTGTACATGTTCTCAGTTAATGTGTCTCAGGAATCCCACAGTGCATCAGTTCAATGAGTCCCAACCTAATACAATGTATACACAGTGTCATTATCAGGAATTTACAGTTTTATAACTCAGATTTCAAATAATGACAGTTCAACCAATTAGTGAATCAGTTGCATATCAGTCTACCCATTTTCAGGTTTTTATGAACAGGCAAATGTGTAAATGTGTGTGCAAAGAGTGTGCCTGTGTGTTTCCAGATTAGAATGTGGGTGGATGGGTTCCAGTTTCCATTTTGACAGTTTCAGTCAAGTCCCAAGCCAATTCAAAAACATTCTTGTGTTAACCTCAACCCAAATCAAATAAAAAACTCTTCAACCTATATCAATACACAATACATTCATACAATTTCAGTTTTCAAATCAACCCACAAACTCAGTTTTTCTAATGCAAAATTGTGTGTGTTCAAGAGGGTGATTAATTCTCAGGTTTATGTGTGGACATATGAGAGGACAGTAGGTTCTCAGTTTCAAAAAATAGGGTAAAATTCGAATGTAAGCAACCATACTCAAGCCAACCTATTACGAACCACATAGCCTAATTATGCTACTCAGTTAACCATGCACATTAAAATTGGAAAATGACCTGCACATTCAAAACTGGAACTAACTAATGTTGAGATTTGATGAAGAAATGTAACATGTGCATAGCTTCCAGGAAGAGAGTCCCGAGCCTAAACTCATACCATTCATGCAACAATGGTAAGAAGTGAACCCTAACAAAATCTATCATCTACAACAATGTATATATGAAGCTCAACATGTATTTAATCTGCAATTTAAAACCTAACAGGAAACAAATTGAAGAATGCAATATGAACTCAGTTCTGAATTTTAGGAACTCGAACACAACTCATCCAAATTAATCACCATACATGAACCTTAAACATAGCAAATGGTTTTAATTACTAACAGCAAGTTTAACATAGTTAACAACATAAATTTAGCAGTTAATTATGAATTTAAAGTTCAGAAAATAAGGGAGAACCCTCTGATACTGCACATATCAGACAGATTATAGGATACATTGAATTAATCAATAAATACAAGAAATTAACACAATTTAAAGGTTGGTAAATTAAGATACATAAGTGATGGTGTCAAGGATTGTCATCGTGTCCAAGAACTGGACACGAATCGTATCCAAACCACCACACGAACACAGACTCAAAACTGTGTACAAACAGTGTCGTGCACGCGTGCATGCGTGTCAACCGTACGATACAGGCCACATGGGGACACATGGCCGTGTACACGTGTTCTCCAGAGGTAGGAGTAAGTGTCCAACCGCCTGCAACGTGTCCACGTGGTGTCATGTCGTGTCAAAATGCGCGTGTCAGTGAGCGATTTTCCCGCGTGTGCACACAGTACGTGTCCAGTGCGCGCGTGATTTCTCCTCGTGTGGTGAATCATATGCTCCCAAATTTTGGGAGCATAGTTTTAGTGATTGCCCCAACAACTCCACAAAATTTTGTGTCCCCACGTGTCCTACACAGTGAGTTATAGGGCCCGAGATGCAGGACACTACACGCTGTCCAGAACAGCAAGTTCGTATCCCCGTGTGAACACGACACAACACAAAAATCACAGATCAAAGACACGAAATCAAACATTACACCTGGCACTACAAATTCATTCAAACACATTTCAAAAATAATAATAAAAACACGAGTGTGGCATTTCATCAAACACCCACACTACAAATTGACACGTGTCCGATACGGACACCAAACGGACACAAAACGACACAAATCTAAATCGTACTGCTAGGGGACACCTAGGGCTTCCTATCCAATTGGAGGAAAACACAGAAGGTATAACTCAATCACAGTCTAAGATGGATAATGATACGATAAGATAGATATGAAATCCTCAAAAGAGAGATACAACCAGAAAGAAATAAGTCTACATGTTTAACAACACCAAATCTCAACATCCAAAATAATACATCTCAAAGACAACATAAATAACTTAAGATAAAGACTAGCAGTCTAGCCTAGGCAATAAGGTAACATCCTCAGCAACTACTGGATCCTCCTGAGGCTCCAGGTCACAAGTGTTATCTATACCGGCTCCGTAGTAGGTAGGACAGAAATCCTCGTCGTTCTTTGTAATATTTTCAATAGGTCCAGTCAGGACAAGAGCGAATACATAACTCTCATGCAGTTCATATCATGGCAGAAAATATAGAACAAGCAATAGAATAATATACATGAAGTGCTGTAAGAGATGTATATGAGTAGTAAGAGAGATATCTGAAAACAGAAAATATATATATAACAAGTAAGAAATGTAGTGATTCTAAGTGATCTAGAGCACAAGATTGTTATGTAATCGGCTTGATTTTCACATGCCTAAGTTACAGAGTTCGCACACGAGTATACTAAAAAAATGATCACATAACCACTTATACTCTCCCGACCCAATTAATACACAAGGATCCATTCAAGTTATGTTACGTACACGATTTGTTGGTTGCACAATAAGCACATGTGAGCACACGAGAGTACATAAGAGCACACAATTTCTATACGATTAATACGAATACAAGGAGTACACGATGCACATGATAAAGTACACGAGCATGAAATACCCGATGTATCTGCTGAGGGGATAACATCGCATGAAAAGATCCGTATAGTACTAATCCGTGATAACAAGTGTCAGCATCAAGTAAAGTAGTCTAGAGCAAGAATATAGATTTTGACAAGTATGAAACAATCAGAGAATGTACTCGCCTGATATCCTGAATGACTGGTGAGAACAGATGTTCGAACCGGAGTAACCGAGTCGTATTTAGAGCAACACAGGTTACAATGTGTTCAAGATGTAATAAATGAAGTGTACAATGCATTCTACATGATTCTAGGTTGTTCTAGGTCAAAGTCAACTCCTGGTCATCTCTGTTAACATTCTAGTCAAACTAGGTCAAGTAGTCTAGGGTTTGGTCAAACTCTAGTCTACATGACCAAGTAGGTCTAGTGGGTCTATTTATAGGTTATCTATAGTCTAACTATAACTTGACATACATATATAACTTAAACTCATATATATATATATATATATATATATATATATATATATATATATATTACCATATATATGTAGACATAACTATACACTGTATATAATATACATACATAGACCTACCTGTTGGCACATTTATTTTGATAACATTAACAGCATCTTCGTAGTCTAGTTTTTTCTATTTTTCAGCTTACAAAGCCCCTCATATAAAAAGATCTGTCCATTTAAGCCGAGTCATCAAAAGCCTTATGGACGTTCCTAAAAGAAGACTGAAGAAAAGACCAGCGCTCCTTAAAGACGCTCTCAAAAGATTCAAGATTTCGAGTCTATACAAGGTCTAGGTCTTTTTGTATAAACACCTAAGGTTGGATGACAAACATAAAGCTCTTTTATTTTTCAGTCAAAAATCAATATCTAAAAAAATGACATACCGATGGTATACCGCTGTGTACCAACGGTATACAGTTTCTGTGCTCCAAAAATATTCTGTGGCAAACCCCGGCATACCGACGACATACTATAGTATACCTACAGTATACCGTTTTGTGAGCCACATAATGTTCTGTGACGAACCTCGGCATACTGACGGCATACTACAGTATACCGACGGCATACCATTTTGTGAGCCACAAAATGTTCTGTGACAAACCTCGACATACCGACGACATACAACAGTATAACGATGGTATACCGGTTTGTGAGCCACAAAATGTTCTGTGACGAACATCGTTATACCGACGATATACCGGCTTCATCTTATTTGATTTGTGAATGGACTAAATACTTGCATTAAATGCTCCCAACGGATAAATTTATTACCGTTACTGTTCCGAACGGTATGCCGGTCCATACCGACGGTATGTCGTCTGTGTTATGTTCAGGAGCATTAAATGCTATCCTCTCTTGGTTTTCTATATAAATGGATTCCTTTCTTCCATTGAACATCATCCACTTATGCCATAAATTTCTCAACAACCAAGAGCTCCATCATTACTACTCTATCCAAGCTTTTAATTGTCATCCAATCCAAAAGTGCTAGAGTATTCAAGAGTTGTACTTTTCGATCTTCAAGTGTCGTAGAAGATTAACAGTTTCTTTTCCTTTCCTTTTGAAGTTGACGAGCCTTCGTAAGAAAACTCGTGTGTAAGAAGTTGGCGAGTTCTTCGGATCCAAACTCGTGTGTAACTATTTACTCAATAGTAGATTTAAGCAGGAGAGAGTTCCGGGACTGGATTACCTCTAGGGAGGAGACCAGGATACATCGAGTGTTTGATTTTCTCACTCTTTTTTTACTTCAGTGATATTGCTTACTTGTGTTTAGTTTTATTTTATTTTCCTATTCACCCCCCTCTAGGGTTCTACAATTGGTATCAGAGCTTTGTTCTCTTGATTTGGATTTACATCCTTAGAGTGATCTATGGCCACTAACCCTAGTGTCAACATATTCTACAATGAGGGACACTCCATAAATAGACCTCCTCTATTTGATGGAACCAACTATAACTATTGGAAGATTAGGATGAGCATTTATCTGAAGTCCATAGATTTCGATTTATGGGATTATGTGATAAATAGTCTCCCTACTCCTTCTGGAGTTATTGAGGATGTTGTGTCTGACACCCTTAGGGATAAACTCACTGAGAATGTCAAGAAGCTTGCTAGTCGAGACGTTAAGGCTATGAATGCTCTTTACTGTGCTCTCGATAGCAGTAAATTTAATAGAATTTCTACTTGCAAGACTTCAAATGAAATTTGGAAGTTGCTAGAAGTCACTCACGAGGGAACATCACAAGTAAAGGAATCAAAGATTAGTAGACTCACATAAGAATATGAATCTTTTAAAATGAAACAAGATGAGTCTATTATTTGCATGTTTACTCGTTTCGGTGATATCATTAACCCTCTTTCTTCTCTTGGTAAGGAATATCCCGCTCATGAAGAGATCAGGAAAATTCTCAGAGGGTTGACTAAAGGATAGAGTCCTAAAGCTACCGCTATCATTGAAGGGAACGACTTAACAACCATGAACCTTGAGACCCTCATGGGGAAGCTTATGACTCATGAACTTGACATGAAAGATCAAGAGGAGTCATCCATGCAAGAAAATGAGAAGGAGAAGGCCAAAGAAAAGGAGAAGTCTCTGGCTCTCAAGGCTACAAAATCCTACTCAAAGGATAGCTCCGACGAAAACGAGTCGGATGATGATGAAGAAATAGATCTTATCGCAAAGCATTTCTGAAAGTTCCTCAAGTTCAACAAAGCCAACCACTTTAGACGGGACAATAATGAAGATCATGCGTGCTACCAATGCAGGAGAATCGGACATATCAAGAGAGATTGCCCTATGACAAGAGAAGACTCCAGTAAGTACGAGAAGTCTAACAAAGGAAGCTCTTCCTCCAGAAAATATGCCAACACCAGCATCCGGTATGAAAGTGATGCTAGCAATTCAGACAACGACAAAGAATGCAAACACAATGCAAATGTTTGCCTCATAGCAACCGATGAGGTACTCGATGATCTCTCTTTGATTACTCTCTCTTATGATGACTTGGAAAATGCCATTCTTGAACTACATGAGGAACATAAAGGTGTTAGAAACAAGTACAAGAAATCTCTAAAAGAGGTTGAGGTACTCAAATTAGAAGTAGAGAGCTCTCAAACATCATTATTGATGTAAAAGGGAAATTTCCTGCCTCTGACACGGATGAGATAGAATCTTTGCGACTCAAGTTACAAGAATCTAAAGTCATCATTGAGAAAAAGGATGATGAGATTCAATCCCTCGGATGGGCTTATGATTTTGCTATACATAAAGTTCAAGCTGCAAATAGAAGAGAATATGATACCTCTACTAAGTATAATGATCTTCTTGTGCAGGGTAAGAAACTAGTTGATAAAAATACTGCTCGCACACATGCTCCAAGATACGCATACACTCATCACAATGCTAGTCACAATTCTTACATGAACAAGAACACTACACATAGGTCCTATCCTAACACAATGAAAGGACCCTTTGTTAAGAAGAACACCTCACATCATGCTTTCCATTATCATCACCATAACACTCATAATAGAACTTCTTGTACTAAAGCTCCACATATGCATAACACTCACACACTCTCTTCTATATCTTCCATGATGTGCAACTATTGTGGTCTACTTGGACATACTTCTAATTATTGTCGAACAAGGAAACAAGTTGATATAAAAGTTTTTAAATGGGTTCCTAAGACTAACAATCAAGGACCCAAACAATCTTGGGTACCAAAATGTTCATCTTCAACTTATGTTGTAGGTGAAGAATCCTTCTCATGCTAAAAGCAAGTTGATCCTCGATAGCGGTTGCTCACGTCACATGACCTGTGATGCTTCACTTTTTATAATGCTATCAATCAAGAAAGAAGGACATCTATCCTTTGGTAGGAATCTAAAAGGCTACATCATAGAAAATGGTAATATCGGCTCCCCACCTTATTCCTGTATTAAAAATGTTTGTCTTGTTACAAATCTCAAATACAACCTTCTTAGTATCAGTCATCTTACGGATAATGGTTATAATATTAAGTTTGTTAAACTCAAATGCTTAATTACCGATAGCACTAGTGGATCTATGGTGTATGAAGGCATTAGAGAAAATAATATCTATGTTCTCTATCTTGTTGAAGGTACTAACAATGACAGGTGCTTAGTCGCAAAGAACGATAAAAGTTGGCTTTGGCACATGAGGCTAGGACACGCTAACATGGATACCGTCTCCCGTCTTGCAACCAAGAAGCTTGTACGAGGACTTCCAAGTATCTCCTTCAAAAAGGATATGGTATGTGAAGAATGTAAGAAAAGTAAGTTGACCAAGTCATCCTTCAAATCCATCAACTCTGTGAGTACCACTAGACCACTTTAACTTATTCATATGGATTTATTTGGTCCTAATAGAGTAGCTAGTCTTGGAGGCAAACTTTACGTTTTTGTTTTGGTTGATGATTTTTCAAGATTTACGTGGGTCATTTTTCTTGCAAGTAAAAGTGATACTTTTCGTGAATATGTTGCCTTTTGTAAATGTGTTCAAAATGAGAAAGGTATTACTATTAACAAGATTAGAAGTGATCATGGAGGAGAATTTGACAATTCTGATTTTAAAAGATTTTGCGAAAAGAATGGTTTTGGTCATGATTTTGCTTGCCCTCGAACTCCTCAACAAAATGGTATTGTGGAAAGAAAGAATAGAACCCTTGGCGATATGGCCCAAGTTATGTTAAACCAATATAAGCTTCCCCAATACTTTTGGGCAGAGAACGTAAACACGACATGTCATGTTATAAATAGGGTCTTAATTAGTCCTATTTCTAAAAAGACTCCTTATGAGCTTTGATTTGACAAAATTCCCTCTATTGAGTATTTTAAAGTTTTTGGATGCAAATATTTTATTTTGAATACCAAGGACAACCTAGGCAAGTTTGAAGAAAAAGCTTATGAATTTTTTTCCTGGCTACTCAATACATAGTAAAGGTTTTCGTGTCTTTAACAAAAGAAGTCTCATTGTCGAAGAGTCAATTAATGTCTCTTTTGATGAACTTAACTCTTCTACATCCTCCTCATCCGATGATATTGATGACATCTCTTTTGGTTTGGAGAACTCTTCTATTGGAGATCCTCGTCCTTCTTCATTTAACGATGAAATTGTGACCCCTCCAACCAAAGATTCTCTACCACTCGAGCCTCCTCAAGAGGATCTCCCAAAGGAGTGGAGATTTGTCCCTAATCATCCTACGGAGCTTATCATTGGTGATCCTTCATCTCGTGTCAGTACTAGATCCTCCACTCATGATCTTTGTGTAAACGTGACTTTTATTTCTCAAATAGAGCCTAAAAATATTAATGATGCTTTTCATGATGAATTTTGGATGATAGCGATGCAAGAAGAGCTAAATCAATTTGAGCGAAACAAGGTTTGGGAACTTGTCCCTAAACCTAACAACCACCCCATTATTGGAACTAAATGGGTGTTTCATAATAAACTTAATGAAGATGGGTCAGTCACTCGTAACAAAGCCTGATTGGTTGCTCAAGGCTATAACCAAGAGGAAGGCATTGACTACGATGAAACCTATGCTCCGGTTGCTCGTCCTGAATCCATTCGCATGCTATGTGCTTTTGCTTGCTTTAATGATTTCAAACTTTTTCAAATGGATGTTAAAAGTGCTTTTCTAAATGGCATTATTAAAGAGAAAGTTTATGTTAAGCAACCTCCTGGCTTTGAAGATTTTTAATTCCCTCATCACGTCTTCAAACTACACAAAGTCCTTTATGGCCTCAAACAAGCTCTTCGTGCTTGGTATGAGCGCCTTAGTTCCTTCCTTATCTCTCACAACTTTTCTAAGGGCAAAGTCGACACCACACTCTTTATCAAATCCCTTAATGGCACATTATTGTTAGTTCAAATTTATGTTGATGACATTATCTTTGGTTCCACTAACAATGCACTTTGTGTAGAATTTGCTAAAGTTATGCAGGATGAATTTGAAATGAGCATGATGGGAGAACTATCCTTCTTTTTGGGTCTGCAAATCAAACAAGGACCCAAAGGAACCTTCATTAATCAAGCCAAATATACAAAGGATCTCCTCAAACGCTTCGAACTTGACTCATCCAAATCAATGAGGACTCCTATGACAACAACGACAAAACTTGATAATGATGAAGATGAAATCTCGGTCGACATTCGTAAGTATCGAGGTATGATCGAAAGCTTACTCTATTTAACTGCTAGCTGACCTGATATTTTGTTTAGTGTTTGTCTTTGTGCACGACACCAAGCTAATCCAAAGGAATCACACTTATGTGCTGTAAAGCATATTTTTCGATATCTCAAAGGCACCATTAATATGGGACTTTGGTATCCGAAATCTTTATTCTTTGTGCTTCACGGCTTCTCGGATGCAGATTTTGTCGGATGCAAAATTGATCGAAAAAGCACTAGCGGCACATGTCAATTCCTTAAAAAATCCTTAGTATCATGGTTTAGTAAGAAACAAAACTCTGTTGCTCTTTCAACCATTGAGGCCGAGTATATAGCGGCTGGATGCTGTTTTGCCCAAATTCTTTGGATGTCACAAACACTTGTAGGTTATAGTCTTTTTTCCTCTTGTACTTCCATTAAATGTGATAATACCAGCTCGATAAATCTCACGAAAAATCTGATTTGTTACTCCTGCATGAAGTACATTAAGATTAGACACCATTTTCTTCGTATCTATCAGCAAAAGGGGGATATTCACCTTGACTTTATTGACACTACTTATCAATTGGCCGACATATTCACCAAACCACTCCCGAAGGATCGTTTCGTTTTTTTGCCAAGAATTAGGCATCATTCATCTTGACGTCTAGCTTCACTCAGACGGCACACCGACGGCATACGACGGCATACCGACGGTATGTCGATTTATGTTCACAACTAGTTTCTGTACACATAATCGGTATACCGTCGGCATACACTGGTATGCCGACAGCATGCCGTTTGACGCGGAGCTAGCAAGTCAACTCAGCTTTGGGCCCCACCTAAATCTTCCACCCTCCTTTCAAAACTTTTCAAACTCCCTCATTAATTACCCATCCCTTCATTCCTATCCCTCATTAATATCCATCCCATCCCTTTCACTCCCTCCCACTTTTCAAAACCTCCCTTCATTAATTACATTCATCATTTCTTTCTTTTCTAAATCCCCAACTATTTATATTCCTCCTCTTCTTTTTAAAACCCAACCTCCTTCTTCTTCCTCCTCTTCCTACTCCATCACTTTCTCCTCCACCTTCTACCATCATCGATAATAGCCAATCTCAAAAGACCTCGCTCCACCATCGTTTCCAACCTATTTACTCCGGTGCCCCTACCAAATGGCGCATATGATCCCAAGATATTCACCTCTGTCCTAGCTGCCGATGCATGGTTCCATCATTTTTCCAACCACGTCATCTTCAAAGGAAAGACCATAAACTGGAATGTCTTCTCTGGCCATCTCTCCTTTTTTGAGACAGTCGGCCTCTTCTCTCTTTTGCATCGGCGAGTGCCTGTCTATTCGACGGTGGTGCGCCTATTCTACTGCAGCCTCATTCCTGATATGCAAAATAATGCCATTGAGACCATGGTCAATGATCGCCACTTTTGCCTTATGGCACACAATATTGCAGAAGTTCTCAAGATTCCAAATCGAGGAGATGCTCTTCCGACCTTGGCCGGTCTCTATCCTACCGTCGCAGTCTCCTTTGATGAGTTCTGCGACATTATCTGCAAGGGACCAAATTCTTCTACCATTTTGGCCATCTCAAAGCAGTTGGAGCCCTTCTACTACGAGCTCCATCGGATCATCTGCCACACTCTTTACCCCAAGTCCGGCAACTATGATGCGATCACCAATGACGCACTCGTCTGCATGTATTTCTTATACTCGAAGAAGACCTGGTCGTTTCCCAAGACTCTTCTCAACACTTTTTTCTCTGTCCTTCCCGCAGGAAAATAATTCCTCAACTATGGCACTTTTATCACCCCTATTTTTGAGGCCAAGGGCGTGGACCTCTCTCTCTGCCAGTCGGACGGTGTTTCCTTCTTTCTGGCCATTTTCTGCTCTGTCCCTGGTGCATCAGCGTCTCGTGCTTCATCCTCTCAGGAACCACCGACTACTTCTCCTGCCACACCATCTTCTGTGCCTCCTCCATTCGGCCGTTTCATGCTGTTGACCCAGTAGCATTTTGATATGCGTATGGCTCAGGCGGAGGAGCAGATGAGGGCCAAAACCCGCGACCTTGGGAATCTTATTCAGAGTCATGGACCAAGCTTACTTCATTCAGCGAACTCTTCAGGACCGCAATGCTTATCTGGATCTTAACCTTCAGGATCCTCACTACCAAGGCTCCCGCTTCTCTGACCCCAATGCCTACGGATTCATGTACCCGGATGGTGTGGATCCCTTCGGTGCTTTTCACGTGACTTATGGTGGGGAGGACGATGATCCGGCGGATGAGTAGTTGCGGTCTCCTGTTGGTGGTGGTCGAATAAAGATTTGGTGTCTTTTTAGTGTTTGTCTTTTGAGGTCCTTCAGGGACCATTAGTTATGATTCTATGTCTTGTGTGGTCCTACGGGGACCGTTAGTTGTCTTGCTCTGTCATGCGTTACTCTCGTTATGGAGAGTTTGTTTGTCTATTTTTTTATGAAGTATCAAGCATGTACCCTCCTACTTTCAACCTCTAATATATGCATGCTTTTGTTCTCTTTAACGCTTTCATTCATTTTTTTGCTATAATTCTTGATTTCCCATCTATGATTAAATGACAAAGGGAGAAAACATATTGAGGGGGAGTAGTCTACCTACGGGGGAGTCACTCACTGAAGATGATATCTCTCTGTTTTGTCAATTATCAAAATGGGAGAGATTGTTGGCACATTTATTTTGATAACATTAACAACATCTTCATAGTCTAGTTTTCTCTATTTTCAGCTTACAAAGCCCCTCCTACAAAAAGATCTGTCCATTCAAGCCGAGTCATCAAAAGCCTTATGGACGTTCCTAAAAGAAGACTGAAGAAAAGACCAACGCTCCTTAAAGACGATCAAAAGATTCAAGATTTCGAGTCTGTAAAAGGTCTAGGTCTTTTTGTATAAACACCTAAGGTTGGATGACAAAGATAAAGCTCTTTTATTTTTTAGGCAAAAATCAATGTCTAAAGAAACGGCATACCGACGGTATACCGCTGTGTACCGACGGTATACCGTTTCTGTGCTCCAAAAATGTTCTGTGGCAAACCTCGACATACCGACGGCATACTACAGTATCCCGACGGTATACCGTTTTGTGAGCCAC
>JANAVB010023999.1:2080112-2230112 GCA_029216955.1 Iris pallida | reverse complement strand
ATCAGAAAACTACGCATAGGGGGTCTTGTGCGTGTGTGTCGAGCCCCCTAGGACATAAAGTGTCCAACCAAAAGCCATGTGGTTGTGTCAGGAGGTAGGGTAGGTATAGGGGAAAGTGTTTGTGTCACTATATCGTGTCCATAATGTATACAGTATCGTGTCGAAGCACGTATCAGAGAGGGTTTCTCGCGCATTTGTGTCAGTGTGTGACCACTGTGAGGAAAATATCTCCTCGATCTCACCACCAAATCCTCTCAAACTTCGTGAGCATGTTGACAGACAATGCCCCCACGTGTCCACCAAGTTTTGTTTCTCCATATGTCGTGTCGAGTGAGATATGGGCTCGGGTAGCAGGACACTGCACCTCAGCACGTACGGGTATCCCCGTATCCAAAATTTGACCCGAAACGTATCCAAAATTGACTCAGTTACTTGGATCTGAGATCTACACATTACCAGCGACAATGTAAATGCACTTGAGACCAAAACCACTCCACTTGCAATGGTCTAAATAATTGCATCTATGGAAAGAAATCAGAAAATTAATAGGTTTAGAGGCCGTTACCTATTGAGAGTTGGAATCTCAATGTAAATGCACTTGAGACCAAAACCACTCCACTTGCAATGGTCAATAAGCTCCAAATCCTTGCTAGCTAGCTTCTAGAGGCTTCCTCTACCCTAGGGGAGTGCATTGCAATTGATTATACTCAATTTGTAGTTGATTTGGATAAAGGGGTGAATTTGGGGAAGAACTCAATTTAGGGTTCGGAATTGTAAGGAAAGAGGCAAGAATGCTAAGTGTGGACCTTTATAGGGGGATCCCTCTATGGCCGGCCACAAGAGTTTTCTAGGGTTAGGGTTAGGTTCTGTCATAGTTGGTTTCAAAATTTATTTTATTATTGTTATTATTTATTTGAAAATACAAGTTTTACGAGAAAATATCTTTACGAGAAATTTTTTATTATTTTAATAATATAATTTTTTGAACTGGATAAAATTTAATATAATAATAATAATTTTTTTGCATACAAGTTTTATTATTATTATATTTGAGGTGCTAGCTTGTTATCATGCTTAGACATCATTGGTTTAAGTTATAATTAGTGTAGAAATTTAAATTGATTTGGTGCTAATTTGGATTAGTTAAAGCTCTAATCAAATTAATTTAACTATTTACTAAAATAACCTTTAACCAACTCAATTTTTTTGCTTCCAAAGGAAGCTACTACTTATACTAACACTTGGTCGGCCCATGGGGGAGGGAGTGAGCTGCTCCCAATCCTTTTAGCTGAGCAAAATATCTAGTGAAGTAAGGAGGTTACCATATTGTATATATATATATATATACATAAACCTAGTCATTTTCTTTCCTTCTTTATGTAAATTCTAACTCTTTCTTCTCAACCCCCATTCTACAACTTTTCTACTCCTTCCAAGCCATCTTTCCATCCCTCCATAATATATAAACCCTATAGAATCAAGGCAAGTCCTTCCTTTCTCTACACAAATATCATTTTTATAAAACTTTCCATATTGATTTTAGTTATTCTATTAATTCAAGTAAAAGGTTTATTTTAGATAAATTCTGAAAGTAATATATGTGGCTTGGAACATGATTCTAAGAGTTTTTCATTAAGGTGTCACTCCCACTTAAGATTGGACATGAATTAAAATTCAAAAATATAGGTGCTGAATTTGTTCACCATGCACAATATTTTTTCGTGGTGATTTTGATCGATCAAACTTGATTAAAATAAAAATGTCTGAACGAGAATCGAAGAGGACTCGATAAGCTTTCCGAGAATATATGATACGATAGGTTTTGAGTTTATATGGTAAAAGTTATGGGTCATACAACATAGGTGTACAATTCTGGAATTGAATCAAAAATCCAGTGTACATATAATTTTGTACGGCATATTTGACCTATTGAACCGTGTCAAAATGAGAATATGTATAGACAGAAGTCGAAGATAATTCGATAAGCTTTCCAACGGTATATAATATGATAGTATCTAGATGTATATATTAGGAATTATTAACCGTGCAATATCGTTGTCGAAACCTGGAAACATTTTCTGTAATTTAAGGACACAACAGCTTTATACCTCAGTTTTGACCTAGTAAACTTTATCAAATCCAAAATTTGTTACCACGTGTTTATAGAAAATTCGATAAGATTTCCAACGGTATATAATATGATAGTATTTAGATTTACATCACTGGAGTTATGCTATTTGCAAGTAGAGGTTACATGTTTGAAATTTTGGGTAAACGTAGTGTCGTATTTTGATACAATTCCTAACTACTATATTAACTGCGTGTGACCGGTGTAGAGTTGTTCCAACGAAGGGGCTTTAACCCATTTCAAATCTATGGAGAGTTGCTCTGAGTCGGTTATATTACTGTGTTTGGAGCTCGAAATACAAAGGAGACTCTGTCCGAAATTCTAAGGATTTCGGAAGATAGCCTAATTTCGAAACTTAAACGCTGTGGTATCGTACCGAACCCTAAACCTAGATATATGTATTCCAGAAACATAAATTAACACGTATACTTAATCTAGGAAATAAAGTTTCAATTATTAGAAAAAGGCTTAGGATTGATTGTGAATATAGAACAAAGCATTGGGCGGGGGAGAACAGTTTGGATCACATCGTATGAAATCTGGGCAATATAATTAACAAAACTGATCAGTACATGTAGGTCCTTCGTAAGGCCTTGCGTTGAGACTGGGTGAATGCTTAGATCACCTACCTACCTGATGCTCGTATTATTTGTAAAGGTGTACCTAATTCGATAAAAAGTCGATTTTGGTTAATTGATATTATAATTTAGCTCCCGAAGAGGAGTGTCCGGACTACTAAGCACCGTGCCTACATGCCACCACCTGATCCCTGGTAACGGGATTATTGCCTAGATAGTGCTCGTGCCACTAAGAATGTGAGATCCAAACATGTTCTCTAAACTATGCATCATCGTATAGGAAAAATTGTCTTATGACTGTGCTTGTGACTTTAGGACTTAAAGGGCGATTTTGGATATAATTATTTTACTTAATTAAGATCACTTTAGAAGTTAATTCAAATTTACATTTAATCTTGTACTTAGAGTTTATACGGTTTAGATTTCTATTGTATCTGTGTTTCAGTATCATATTATTTCACCTTCCTTGAATCGAGGACTTGCATGTCTTTGATGACCTAGTTTTGTTTACTAGATGAATGTCAGGCTGAAGACGAGATACTTCCCTTATATAATGTGGATGAATCGGAAGAGTAAGGGATGCTGCATGTAGAACAACTTCGTTTTGTGTTCTTGTATAATTATATGTATATTAATCCTTTTGAGAGATAGACATATGGTTGTATAACTAGTGAGTAGCTTGTATATTATCTTTTGAAGACAAAACTCATAGTTGTGAGCTGTAGATAAAGAAGAATGGTACGGTGATTGTGCTTAGTTGTTTTTTATTGATGGTTTAGCTTTACCCTATACTTTATCCTAGAACTTACAGGCAACAACCGTGGTTACGAAAATCGGTTTATTCGTAAAGTACGTAGCTTAGGGATGTTGTTTACGTACTCGACTCACCGTATTGGGAGCGGGGCGTGACATATCTTTTAGTGGTGGCCCATGCAGGTCTGTGTTATAGATATGTAGCAATCTATATCTAGCTAGGTAGTAGATTAGTTAGTTATATCCATAAGTCCCTAAGATTGATTTTAGGAAAAGTTTAACAAGAACCTTAGGATATGAGTATTGGGTATTATAAGGTTAAGGAAATTAAGTTTAGTATGTTTGTTTTATATTTTCATAGCATGTATTTATATTATAAGGAAACATGATTCAAGATTATTTTCTCTTAATTACCTATAGTTGTGTTTAAGTTGCTAATTTTAAGTACTGATTGGTTTTCTTTATGTGTCTGTAGAATGGTTCATCATTTCCTACCTCATTTACGATTTGATGGGAGTGGCCGAACCACTTTTGGGTATTATTACCACTGTAGGCGCCTGTTAAAAATGAGGAAAAGACAAGTAATAACTGTTTATGGTATTCTCTACAGAATTATGAAATATGTCGTTCATGTCGTAGAAGATGGGGCCGAAGTGGTATTTGAGAAGAGGACATATTTTCAAGTCGTACGAGCCCAACAATCCCAAGACTCAATGTGACGCCCCAGTCCCAAAATACGTAGGACTAGGAACGTAGACATGCCAGCTGTATTCATACGAAGTATACTCCAATATATGGAAGCCTCGTATAAATACATAAGCTGTAAAATGCAGTAGAACCATAACTAATATCATCCACACAAGATAAATGAATAGAAGATCTCATATAATCAACTATAAAATTGTCATTTGGTACATGTAGTTGGGCGGAGACAAATCCACTACCAACTATGAAAAGAAATACATAACAAAGGAAAGATTTTGGCGAGCGAAGCGAAGACGACCAAGTGCAATCATCCTCGTAGAGAAGCAAGGATCACGGCGAGAGCTAAATCACCTGCGACAAACAATAGCACACACCTGGCAAGACAACCAGGTCCTCAGAGGGACGTAATAAGACACATAATATCATGCCATAAACTGAATAAAGTTAGCTCAACAGAAAAGTATATGTGACTACACAAATAAAGGTTCTTAACCATTCTATGTGAATATGCATTTGAAGACAACGTTCCACACAAGGGCTCTCGAAGCTAGAAATACGGCACGTTAGCGTTTCAACCAAGGCACTAGTGGCGTCTAGAGAAAAGTAAATGCATGGCCCATTAGCACTCGAACGAGAACTAAGGGGCGTCTAGAGAAAAATAAATGCACGGCCACTAGCTTCTTGGGTGAGTCACTAATGGCAGCTAGAGGAAAGTAAATGCACGACACATTTGTGTTTCAACCGAGGTACTAGTGGCATCTAGAGAAAAGTAAATAAATGCACGGCCATTAGTCTCTCGACTGAGTCACAAATGGCATCTAGAGACAAGTAAAGGTGTGAAAGCCCCTGCGCCTAATAACTGTCTCCACCCTCCCCATGCACTACTCGTGCTGAATCCACATCACGACATTCCTAATAACTGCTAAGTCGCTAAGTCTTCTAGACAACCATAACTATTTAGCAGTTATTGCCTATTGCACGGCATGTGCGCACCGATGGCCAGTCGATACGTACGTCCGAGATCTATATGAGACTCGTGTCTCGTGATACACAAGTGTCGGGCCAATGAATGCGACACAAACAAGGTGGTCCCTTAACTCTAAGCCATATGCAACTAAAATATAATAATTTGCAAGTACAATTTATATTTTCTAGAATAAGTAAAAACATGCATGATATTGAGCAAGGAATTAAACAGTAAAGGCAAGGTGTCTTGCCTGGTAGGGCGCCTGGTGTGCCACGATGATCAAAGTGGCACGATCTGCAACTTTGGTGCAACAACTATGCAAGGTGACCTCGATTGGTGACACGGACAGTTTCATTGGGTCCAGGACATGCGAATTAGTTAGGGTGGACATAGAGTAAGAATTTACAAGGGAACGAGTATAGTGCGATTGGACAGGATGGAAATCGAAAGGAATTGAATAGATAATATTTATACGATGTTTAGAAAGTATTCTATAATACTTAAAATATACTTTTATTAGTCAAATATGTTTGGCAGAATAAAAATATTTTTAGGCTAAATTCTAAATTTGTCAAAATGAAATTATAGGCAAAAACTATATTTTTCACGGGTCAAAATATTTTTTTAATAATCTAGAAATTTTTATTTAAAATTTTAAAACCATATTTTAAAATATAAGCCAAACCAAATATTTATATAACCATATACGTATATTTTTACAAAATAATTTGAAAAGATTATTATACCCAATTACGCAAAAATCAGTTATTTATAGTAACTAATAATAACAAAATCTTAGTTACCAAAAGTATGATAATAATAATAGTTTTGAAAGCTTCCCATAAGTATTTATAATTCCTATTTAATAATGCTAACAATTTAACATATAGTTCATAAAAGGAACACACTAGCATAATAATAATAAAAATACCAATTATGATAATAATAATATTATTAATAATAAAAATAATAATTTATAAGATTAATAACAATAAGAAGAAGAAGATTATTAATAATAATAATGATAATAATAATGATAATAATAGTAATAATAATAATAATAAGAAAAAAAAAGGAAAACACTGAAGTTGTTCTCCTCTTACGAGGAGAACTCATTGAAACAATTAACAACTTCATCAAAACAAAACAAAAAAAATAACAAAAAAAGAGATGAAAAGATTAGAGAGAGAAGAAGAGAGAGGAGAAAAGGGTTTCGAGAGGGAGGCGGCGGAGGCTTCGCCGTGCGCGTGCGGCGGGCGCGGACCGGAGCGAGGAAGGTGAGGCCAGAGAGGGGGCGAGCGCGGGGGCGTCGCCGGTGACGGCGCGGAGGGGAGCTGCGGCGCCGCACGGTGGAAGAAGAGAAAGGAGAAGGAAGACCTAGGGAGAGAGGGCGGAGCCGGAGCTCAGGTCGGCAGGCGGAGATCAAGGACGGCGACGACTAGGGCGGCGGAGAGCGGGGTTTTGGGGGATTCGGCGGCGGGCGGTCGGCTGGTGACGCCGGCGGCCTGGTCGGCTCGGCGGGGAGCTGATGGGGTTTCGGGGTTCCGATCGGGGCGGTCGGGACTGTGTGCGGCGGCGCGCTCGCGCTCGGACGGGGCTGCGGGAACCAGGGAAGGGGAGTTCGACGAAAGGTCAGTCGCGACGCGCGGAGCGTCGCCGGACGCGCAGAGGCTGTCGCGGGGGTCAGGCGGATGAGGTGGACCCACGACGGAGGGCACACACGCGGGGTCCGGCGAAGTCTCATGATGGCGCGGTGACGTTCTACCGGTGCGGCCACGGCGGGATAGGTACGGGTTTTATTTGTAGTAAGGATTTTTATTATTATTAATTTTTGTGGGGTGATGGTGGACGATGACGATGGTTGGGTTTGGCGAGAGGGGGGAGACGGCTGGTAATGGCCGCGACGGGGTGATGGCTTTGGTTCACAGTTTAGGGAAAAGTGGTCGGATGGAGGCGTTGGGTTTCCGGGGGTTGGTGTCGGCCTGGTTACGGCGGATGGGTGCTGGTCGTGGGGACGGTTGGGCCGGACTGATGGCGGTGTCGATGACGACGGTTGTGGGGACGGTGGTGAAGGGGGAACAGTGATGGCGTGATGTTGGAGGTGGTGGTGGCTGTGATTGCGGGAGGAGTGGAGGAGACGGGCTGTGTGTTGGTCGAAGATGGGGGAATTGGTGGAGACGGCCAAGGCCGAGGAGGCAGCTTGACTACGGCTAGGGTTAGGGTTAGGATTGCTATAGTAGGAATTGGGTTTTAGTTTGTATCGAGTCGGGGTTGTGTCCTGCGAGACACGGATTTGAATGTCCGGGTGTGTCGGACGGAAAGAGTCATATGTATATGTAAAGGAAGATAAGTAGTGGATGGGACACGGACACGGTCATGGACACGATGCACTCACTTTTGGTTGAGGAGTTTGTGGAGGAATAATGTGGAGAAAATAATGGAGGAGTACCTGCCTATTTATAGGATGTGGGAATTCCCATTAAGCTAAGGATTAGGATTTAGTTTAAACCCAAAAATAGATAGTTTGCAATTAAATTTAAAATTTATCCAATCCAAATCCAAATAGAATCCAATTTAAATCTAATTAAATTTTTAGTTTAGAATCGAATGAGAAAATTCAAATTTCAAACATTTAACTATATAAATAAATCCATAGATTCAAATTATGATTTAAGTTGCCACAATAATTTTGAAATATATTTTCCAAAATACTAATAATAATAATTTCAAAAATAATAAATCTTTTTGAATAATAAAATATCAATATTAATAATTTCGAAAATTACACTAATAAAATATTTATGAAATATATGTACGCACTAAAAATATTATTTATTATTAATAACTGTATAAACGAAAGCCTTTGTGTAAATAAAATAAATAAAATAATAAACTTGAAATTTTGGTACGATAGCTAAATAATTATTATGTATAATATTTTGAAACCATAAAAATAAAAGAAAAGTATTTTTTTCAAAAATATGTACGCTCGCACATAATCGCACTCGTCGAGCAAATTCGAAAAATAAAATTTCGTGCGTGACGTATAATACGACTACACGACGTACAATACAAAAATTTAAATCAGTACCAAATTTAATAATAAAAAAATAGTAGAAAATTTAGGGGTTTTACACTCAAATCTACGAATAAATGGTTATGAGGGTACTTTACCAGAATGGAGGGCTAGATATCCTTATGTAGAGATTTTGGGTTACAGGAAGAGGATGATACAGATCTGACCGATGGAGAACGGTGGATGCTTATGTAAATAAGACTACTTAGTGTGTAATGTGTATGTATATAAGACTAGTTTGTATGTAAAATAGATATAAGGTTATTTTTGTCTACTAGAGTTCATTTTAGTATAACAGCAGATGTATATAGTGGTTGTGTATCTCTGTAACTTTGTATAATGTATCATATATGTAAATAAAATATGTAGTTTCCTTATTTAACTTGTTCTACCTTTACATATTGTTTATTTGATTTTATTTACTATTAATAATGAATTGTAGATACTTGAGATAGTTATTAAATTTTTTTGACATTCCTTGTTTCTATCTAGAGAATGGGTGATTCTGAATTCCAGTCCCCCTGTAACAACCAAGCCGAGAAAAGTGCCACAGATATACTCCGAATTGTCCAACAACTATTACAAATGAATAGTCACCAGGCTAATTCTGCACAAGCTAGCTGTACTAGAACAACTTAGGGAACCTACTCAATGAAAAACTGGAACCATTGCTGACTTTAGAACACTAATTCCAAAGAAATTCTGTAGAACTGAAAGTCCACTAGAAGTAGGGAAATGGTTGAGGACTACTGAAGGATTGCTTAAGGGAGCAAAGATTGCACCAGAAGATATGGTATCAATCATTAGAATCCAGTTGGAAGATGTAGCTGAAAGCCGGTGGAGTGCAGAGTACCCAGAGGAGTCTGATAGAGTAGTGACATGGGAAGAATTCAAAAGAAAGTTTGAGGCAAGATTTTTTCCTGAGTCAGCTCAAATGGAATTAGAAAGAAGATTTATCGAACTGAAACAGGATAAATATATTGTGGATGAATATGCTGCGGACTTCACCAGACAAAATAGATTTGCTCCTTATATGGTAGCTACAAAAAAGGCTAAAGTATCCAGGTTCCAAGAAGGATTAGAAAATAAACTTAAAGGCAAAGTTGCACCTTATAAATGCCAAACATATTATGAGATAACTGAAGCTGCCCGAGATCAAGAAAGGATACAAAAAGACAAGCAATTAACAAAGGCTGGAGGATAGAAAAGAAATTTTGAACCGGATTCATCTTCTTCAAAGAACCAATGGCAAGGTCAGGCAAAACGACTACAACAGACAACAGCAAATGGTGTGCCCATATGCAATTTCTGTAAGAAGCCAGGTCTTTTGAGGAATAAATGTAAAATATATGATAGATGGTGTTTAAGATGTGGTGCAGCTGATCATCAAATTACTCAGTGTCCCCAAATGCCTATGATAAGGCCTATGGCTCCATATCAACAGATTATACCAAGGCCAATGAATGTCGGGTTTAACCCAAGGCAGGGGAATGTACCAAGGCAAATGTTAAATGCACCAAGGCCATTGTAGTAGGCAGCACCAGTGATGCAGACTATGGTACCTGCAGGAGGTCAGTATAGGCCTCCACCTCCTTCTCAAATGAAACAATTTCAACAAGTACAAAGACCACAACAAACTTATACTTGCAAGAAGCAGAAGCATGGCCAGGCTTTCTTGATGGATACTAGTGATACAGAATTGCCTGGAGAAGTTGTGACAGGTACTATATTAGTTTCATCTTATCCAGCAACAGTGTTATTTGATTCAGGCGCTACACATTCCTTTATATCTACTGCATTTATATGTTTATATGAGATTGAAACTGAACCATTACCTAAAAAATTGAGAATTTTAACGGGAAATGGATTGGTGGAAGTCAACCGTATCTGTAAAGCCTGTCCAATCAGAATTGGAGGTGAATCATTTCGAGTAAGACTTTTGGTTTTTCCAATGATCAATTATGATATAGTCTTCGGAATGGACTGGTTGACATTAACAGTAGCTAACATGGATTGTGGTCAAGGAAGGGTTACATTTCAACTTCCAGAAAGAGAAGTACGTGAATTTGTTCGTGATCATAAGGAAGTTCCAACAGAGAAGATTGAAGAACTTAGACTGCCAATTCGAGGAGTATTCCAAAATATTGAAGAAGAACGATTTTCGAGGATATTATCTGAATTTAAGGATGTATTTCCTGATGAATTACCGGGATTACCACCAGACAGAATAGTAGAGTTTACTATAGATTTGGTTCCTGGAAAACCACCAGTAGCAAAAAAATGTATCCTATGAATAAAGAAGAATTCGTTGAGTTGAATAAACAAATTAAAGAACTGTTGACTAAAAGATTTATTCAACAAAGTATTTCACCTTATGGAGCACCAGTTTTGTTCGTGAAGAAGAATGATGGTACATTACGACTAGTCATTGATTATAGAGAATTGAATGGGGTGACTATCAAGAACAAATATCCACTACCAAGAATTGATGGGTTATTTGATCAACTTGGAGGAGCACAAGTATTTTCAAAGATTGATTTGAGGTTGGGTTATCATCAAATAAAAGTAAAGAAAGAAGATGTATTTAAAACTGCTTTTTGGATCCGATATGGGCATTACGAATTCTTAGTTATGCCATTCGGATTAACTAATGCTCCTGTAATATTCATGGATCTTATGAATCGCATATTCTACCAATACTTGGGCAAATTTGTCATAGTATTCATCGATGATATTTTGATATATTCCAAGAATAAGGAAGAACATGAAAAACATCTACGGATAGTACTTCAAACTTTGAGACAGGAACAATTATACGGGAAGCTTAGCAAATGTGAATTTTGGCTAGACTGTATAACTTTTCTTGGCCATATCATCAGCAGTGAAGGAATTTCAGTTGATCCAATAAAAGTAGAAGCAGTAAAATCATGGCCAGTACCAAAATCTGTTGTAGAAATCCGAAGCTTTCTGGGGTTAGCAGGATATTACGGAAGATTTGTAGAAAACTTTTCATGGATTTCTGAACCTATAACCCGTTTGACACGGAAGGATGAAAAATTTATTTGGACAGACAAATATCAGGCAGCATTTGAAGAGTTGAAAGAAAGGCTTATTACATCATCTGTTGTAGCTTTACCAAATGGATCTGGAGGTTATAAAATTTATAGCGATGCTTCTGGTAAAGGCCTAGGTTGTGTACTAATGGAACATGAAAGGGTGATAGCTTAAGCATTTCGTCAGTTGAAGCAGCATGAAAGAAATTATCCAACACATGATCTAGAGCTTGCAGCAGTAGTGTTTGCACTTAAATTGTGGAGACACTTCCTATATGGTGAAAGCGTTAAAGTCTATACTGACCACAAAAGTTTGAAATATATATTCACTCAGAAAGAGTTGAATATGAGACAAAGAAGGTGGTTAGAGCTACTTAAAGACTTTGATATGGAACTGCAATACCATCCTGGAAAAGCAAATAAAGTAGCAGATGCATTAAGTAGAAGACCTATGGCGTTCTTTATGAATACAACAAAAGAAATCCTTGATGATCTAAGAAAGATGGGTATTGAAATTAGATATCCAATAGCAGAAGGATCATGGGCTAACTTGCAAGTTCAGTCATCTTTAGTAGAGAGAATGAAAGCAACTCAACAAGAAGATACTAAATTATAAGAACTATGGAAGAAGACTGAAACAGAACTTCAGACTGGGATAAGTAAATATCCAGATGGAACATTGAGGTTTGAACATAGATTATGTGTACCAAAAGGAGACTCAAGACCAAAAGTTATGTCAGAGGCACATAATTCTCAATATTCTATTCATCCAGGAAGTACAAAAATGTATAAAGATCTCAAACAAAACTTCTGGTGGCATGGAATGAAAAGAGAAGTTGCAAGATTTGTATCAAAACGTCTAGTGTGTCAGCAAGTGAAGACAGAGCACCAGAGAACTGCAAGACTTCTTCAGCCTTTACCCATACCAGAATGGAAGTGGGACCATATTACTATAGACTTCGTATCAGGACTTCCAAGGACTCAGAAGGCTAACAATGCTATTTGGGTTATTGTGGATAGACTTACAAATATGCTCGATTTCTACCATTTAGAGTGGGTCAATCAACTGAGATATTAGCTGACATGTATATGAGGCAAATTGTCAGTCAGCATGGAGTAGCTGCAAGCATAGTATCAGATAGAGACTCTCGGTTTACTTTAAAATTTTGAAGAAGCTTACAAGAAAGTCTCGGTACACATTTAAAGTTTAGCTCAGCATATCACCCTCAAACAGATGGCCAATCAGAAAGAACTATTCAAACTCTAGAAGACATGTTGAGAGCATGTACATTTGATTTTGGAGGATCATGGGATGATCATCTGCATCTAATTGAATTATCTTATAACAATAGTTATCATGCTAGCACTAAAATGGCACCTTTTGAAGCTTTGTATGGAAGGAAGTGTCGATCTCCTATATGTTGGAGTGACGTAGGTGAACGTCAGCTATTGGGTCCAGAAATGGTGATACAAACTGTAGACAAGATTAAAGCTATAAGGAGTCATCTACAAGCAGCTCAAGATAGGCAAAAGATGTGGGCAGATAAACATAGAAGATCCCTAGAATTTCAACCTGGTGATCATGTATTCTTAAAAATTTCACCATCTTGAGGAACAATCAGATTTGGAACTCGAGGAAAATTAAGCCCAAGGTACATTAGACCCTTTGATGTGATTGAAAGAATTGGAGAGGTATCATACATGTTGGCCTTACCTCCAACACTAGAAGGAATTCATGAAGTATTTCATATATCACAACTTCGAAGATGTGTACCAGATCCAAGTCATATATTGGATCATTCGGAGATAACAGTGGGCCCGACACTCCGAGTAGAACAACAACCAGTGGAAATCCTGGATAGAAGTACTCAAGATCAAAAGCATTTCTCTAGTACGAGTGGCATGGAATAAAGATTCTCCAGGTGAATCTACCGGGGAACGGGAAGAAGATATGAGGAAACAGTATCCCTATCTATTTGACACTCAAGGTTTGTTTTAAAAACTTAAAGTACCCTTTGATATACCTCTATTAGTATAATTTGAATTTCGATGACGGAATTTTTCTAAGGATAGTAGATTGTCATAGTTGGTTTCAAAATTTATTTTATTATTATTATTATTATTATTTATTTGAAAATACGAGTTTTACAAGAAAATATCTTTATTAGAAATTTTTTATTATTTTAATAATATAATGAACTGGATAAATTTTAATATAATAATAATAATTTTTTTGCATACAAGTTTTATTATTATTATATTTGAGGTGCTAGCTTGTTATCATGCTTAGTCATCATTGGTTTAAGTTATAATTAGTGTAGAAAGTTAAATTTGATTTGGTACTAATTTGGATTAGTTAAAGCTCTAATCAAATTAATTTAACTATTTACTAAAATAACCTTTAACGAACTCGATTGTTTTTGCTTCCAAAGGAAGCTACTACTTATACTTACACTTGGTCGACCCATGGGGGAGGGAGTGAGCTGATCCCAATCCTTTTGGCTGAGCTAAATATCTAGTGAAGTAATTGTATATATATATATATACATAAACCTAGTCATTTTCTTTCCTTCTTCATGTAAATTCAAACTCTTTCTTCTCAACCCCCATTCTACAACTCTTCTACTCCTTCCAAACCATCTTTCCATCCCTCCATAATATATAAACCCTATAGAATCAAGGCAAGTCCTTCCTTTCTCTACACAAATATTATTTTTATGAAATTTTCCATATTGTTTTTAGTTATTCTATTAATTCAAGTAAAAGGTTTATTTTAGATAAACTCTGAGAGTAATATATGTGGCTTGGAAAATGATTCTAAGAGTTTTTCATTAAGGTGTCACTCCCATTTAAGATTGGACATGAATTAAAATTAGAAAATATAGGTGCTGAATTTGTTCACCCTGCACAATAGTTTTCCGAGGTGATTTTAATCTATCAAACTTGATCAAAATAAAAATATGTCTGAACGAGAATCGAAGAGGACTCGATAAGCTTTCCGACGATATATGATACGATAGGGTTTGAGTTTATATGGTAGACGTTATGGGTCGTATAACATAGGTGTACAATTCTGGAATTGAATCAGGAATCCAGTATACACATAATTGTGTACGGCAGATTTGACCTATTAAACTGTGTCAAAATGAGAATATGTATAAACTGAAGTCGAAGATAATTAGATAAGCTTTCCAACGGTATATAATATGATAGTATATAGATGTATATATTAGGAATTATTAACCGTGCAATATCGTTGTCGAAACCTGGAAACATTTTCTGTAATTTAAGGACACAGCAGCTTTGTACCTCAGTTTTGACCTAGTAAACTTTATCAAATCCAAAATGTGTTAACACGTGTTTCGTAGAAAATTCGATAAGCTTTCCAACGATATATAATATGATGGTATTTAGATTTATATCACAGGAGTTATGCTATTTGCAAGTAGAGGATACATGTTTAAAATTTTAGGCAAAGGTAGTTTTGTATTTTGATACAATTCCTAACTACTATATTAACTGCGTGTGACCGGTGTAGAGTTGTTCCACTGAAGGGGCTTTGACCCATTTCAAATCTACGGAGAGTTGCTCCGTGTCGGTTATATTACTGTGTTTGGAGGTCGAAATACAAAGGAGACTCTGTCCGAAAATCTAAGGATTTCGTAAGAAAGCCTAATTTCGAAACTTAAACGTTGTGGTATTGTATCGAACCCTAAACCTAGATATATGTATTCCAGAAACATAAATGAACATGTATACTTAATCTAGGAAACGAAGTTTTAATTATTAGAAAAAAGCTTAGGATTGGTTGTGAATGTAGAATAGAGCATTGGGCGGGGAGAACAGTTTGGATCACATCGTTTGAAATCTGGGCAATATAATTAACAAAACTGATCAGTACCTATAGGCCCTTCGCAAGGCCATCGTTGAGACTGGGTGAATGCTTAGATCACCTACCTACTTGACGCTCGAGTTTTTTGTAAAGGTGTACCTAATTCGATAAAAAGTCGAATTTGGTTAATTGATATTATAATTTAGCTCCCGAAGAGGAGTGGCCGGACTACTAAGCACCGTGCCTACATGCCAACACCTGATCCCTGGTAACGGGATTATTGCCTAGATAGTGCTCGCACTACTAAAATCTGCTAGAATAGCGACGTATATTAGCGACGGCAGAAAAAGCAGTCGCCGATAATTGACTATAGCGACTCCTAGTGTTACACGTCGCTGACCGTCGCTGCGTAGCGACGTTCCGTGACGTAGAGTTTATTACGTCACTGAATGGTGACGTTTTGTGACGGATATTTGTTTACGTCGCTGTATTACGACGTTTTGCGGCGTAGATTTTATACGTCGCTGACGTATTTCATATATGGTTACTGGCCCGATCGAAATCACAATTTTTTACCCCAAATCCCCCTCTCCCCTCTCTCCCCGGCGAACCCTCCCCTCCGGCGACCCCTCCCTCCGGCGACACCCTCCCCTTCTCCCCCTGGCGACCCCGCTCGTCCGCTGACCCCTCCCTCCGGCGACCAGCCTCCCTCCTCCGACGAAGTCTCTTTCCTCGCCGCCTTCCTCCTCCGATGAAGCCACCCTCCTCGCCGCCTCCATCCTCCGACGAAGCCACCCTCCTCAGGTAAACCCTAGCCCTAGCTATCTAGACACAGACACGGACACGAGAACCTTAATCCTAGCTGGGGTGGTCTTGTTGTCGAGGGGGGAGGAAGGGGTGGGGGTGGGTGCAGGGGGTGCAGGGGTCTTACTGTCGAGGTGTGGAGGGAAGGATGAGGGTACCCAGGGGTGGGGGGGTCTTGCTGTCGATGGAGGCAGGGTTGGGGTGGGTGGGTAAGGAGATGGGGGGCAGGGGAGGGGGGGTCTTGCTGTCTATGGGGGGCAGGGGAGGGGGGCAGGGGAGGGTGGTCTTGCTGTTGAGGGGGGTAGGGGGGAGGGGGCAGGGGTGGGTGGGTGCAGGGTTAGGGGGGAGGGGGCAGGGGACAGGACCCTAACCCTATTTCGGACACGACTCTGTGACACAGGACACAGGACACAACACAGGATACAACACATTATATGCTCTAAATCCAGCTTTGATCGACCCTGGTAATTAGATGTGATACCATATCTATATAATACCATATCTATATACCCTCATTACATATATATATATATATATATATATATATATATATATATATATATATATATATATATATATATATATATATATATAATCTACTGTATATATAATACTCTGTATATAACATATATATATATACATAACATAATTATAGAGAGAGAGTAAAATGAGAGGGTGAAGGGGTGTGAGGGTGTGTGTACAAGAGAGTATGTGTGAGAGGGGTGTGTGACACATATGTGTGTGTGTGTGTGTGTGTGTGTGTGTGCAATGCTGTGACAGGGAAGGGGGTTAACCTCAGAAAACTGGGAACACACACACACACACACAATACATACATATATACCTATATATATAAATACACATATCTACATATATACATGTATATATATACTCACGCACTTACATACACACACAAATACATATATAAATATATATGTATACAATGTATATACACACAAATACACATATATATACAATCAAAAATCCATTTAAAATTCATTTTAAGAATCTGAAAAATACCAGGAATCACTGTTCATCACTGAACATAGGGGTAAAACCAAATTCAACCCAAAATGCTATAAACCGTGATATGTTAAATGCCTGCAGCTGCATCGTAGCTCAGGGATATGACTGAGAGGGTGACATGGTTGTCACATTAAGTGTCTTTGAGGAGGTGACATGTTGTGAACAGATATATCCTTATAGCTCTCCTACGTAATGTTAAAGAAAATCCGTAGGAGAACTATATATAAGGATATATCTTTTTGCAACATGTCACCTTGTCAAAGACCCTTAATGTACCAACCATGTTACCGCGGTATTGGTATTGGGATACCAATAGCGATAAGGTAAAGGGTACCAATAGCGATAAGGTAAAGGGTACCAACTTAAGGTATTGGTATTGGGATACCAATAGCGATAAGGTAAAGGTTATCTTGGTAGGTAATGACTAGAAATAGGATATTTGACTTAGATTTGACCTTGTTTGACCAAGGTTGACTATTTTAACTGAAAGTCAAAGTAGAGTCAACATCTGACCTAGATTGGACTAAGAGTTGACAAAGTCAACTATAGGTCAACCCTTGACCTACTTTGACCTTGTTTGACTTAGCTTAACCTTATTTGACTTTGTTTGACTTAGTACAACCTAGTTTGACCTAGATTGCATATCATTGTTATTAGTAACTGTCCGCTACTAATGTGTGTCCCATAATAAGAAATAATATACGAATTTGTGCCTATTGGATAATGCGTGTCCATCTTTGCAGAATTATTTCCAAATGGATATGAATTACTACTTGCAGAATCGTTCATGGATGTACAATCGTCGTCCTGATAATATGTATGGTGTACGGGATGAATACATAGTGGGAGTAGAGCAGTTCCTACAGTTTGCTAAGGCGTTCCCTCAGTACATAGACGGCACCAAAATTAAGTGTCCGTGTGTGAAATGTCATAATGTGCAATATTATCCAGAAGTGGAAGTGACATATCATTTGTACTCGAGGGGTTTCACGCCTAATTACTATCAGTGGACCACACACGGAGAACTTGTGTCTTTAGCATGAGAGACAGAGCCTTATGTTGAGCCGTATATGCATGCGGGACCTAATTTTGTTTCAGATAATCATGCATACGACGACGGGTGCGTGAACATGGTTTTCGACGCTGCGGGGCCTAGTTTCGTTCATGATGCACCTGAGGAGGCACCGAACGCCGATGCTGCACAGTTCACGGAGTTTTTGGAGAATGCAAGGACTCCATTGTATCCTGGTTGTGAGGATCATTCACCGTTGGAGGTGGTTACAAGACTGTTGAGCATTAAGTCAGATTTTAACATGTCGCAAGAATGCTACAACCGAGTGTTGGAGTTGATTATAGAGATCTTGCCGGCGGGTGCTAAGTTGCTTAAAGACTTCTACCGGTCTAAGAGGATGGTGAGATCGCTCTGGATGGGATACGAGAAAATCGATTCTTGTCGCAATGGGTGCATGTTGTACTACAAAGACGACAAGGACGCAGATGTGTGCAGATTTTGTGGTGCTGATCGCTATAAGACAACTAGTACAGGAAGGTCTACCGGTACAAGAAGACCGACCGATTCAATGCACTACTTGTCTTTAACGCCGCGGTTGCAAAGATTATTTATGGTGAAAGAGACGGCCGAAAATATGAGTTGGCACATGCGAGAAAAGATTGAAGGAGTGTTGGATCACCATCCGATGGAGAAGCGTAGAAGCACTTTGATCGAGTGTATCCTGATTTTGCTTCAGATCTGCGTAATGTCAGGTTGGGGCTATCTTCTGACGGTTTTACTCCTTTTGGTCTTTCGGGATCCCAATATTTGTGCTGGCCTGTGATTGTCACTCTGTATAACCTACCGCCTTGGATGTTCATGAAGACTCAGTACATGTGTATCAGATCTTCGAACTACAAAGATGTTGATACGGGCAACGATTTTTATGGCATGCTACGGGAGATCGTGGAGCTGACATATAGTTATGGAATAGAGCCTGCTAAGATTGTATTATTCAGGTGTGATTGGTTCGATCCGATTGAAGGTCAAGGTTGGAAAGTAGACAAGTACGGTCTTGTTGATATAAACTATCGGCGTCGATATCAAGCCTATGAACCATTTGTCCTATCAAGTCAGGCTCAGCTCGTGTACTTCATAAGTTATCCTAAACGGGGAACAACAAGGTCGGACTGGTGGGCAGTATGCAAGACCAAAGCTAAAAATACCTTTGAGGTTGACGATATAGCTTATCAAGAGGATGAACTACCTCTTGTAATAAATATTATAGAAGTAGACACGACGGAAGTTCCTCATTACACACCTAATTGTGTAGAAGAAGTAGAATTATCTGAAGAGGAAGATGCAGATGAAAGTAAAGATGTAGAGGAGGAGGAAGAAGAAGAAGAAGAAGAAGAAGAAGAAGAAGAAGAAGAAGAAGAAGAAGTAGATGAGCTAAACGAACTAGATAAGTTTTCATAAGAGGATTAAATCTGTACGTTTGTTTTATCATCATATTTGATACTTTAGTGACACTTCTATCATATAAATCTGTGACACTTCAGTGACACTTTATTGACACTTTTATCTGTGGCTATGATATTTTTCAAAAATCTGTGATGTCTATCATACAAATATATTTTTTTGTTTTATTATCATATGTTATTATCAGGTATGACTGGACCATCTGGACGACGCGAAGGATTTTATATTAGGCAGTCCCGTCAGCCTCGGGCTGGGGATGGAGATTCCGTACCCTCATCCTCATCTGCGAGTATGCCATTGTACCGTTCTGTTCCCGGTCCATTACCGGGACAGGGCAGTTCTAGCAGGTTGGCGACTCCTTCCTCGTCGTCTAGCCTTCCTGATCCCGTATCCAGCATCCCTAATCTCCCGTCCAGCATTCCTTTTGCCGACGGCTCCATGGGGGAAGCCGACGTCGAGCATATGGAGGACGGCGATCAAACTGATCCTGCCCAGGCAGGAGGTAAGAGCGACCCTCCATGCGCTCCCCCGGGCGAGACGTGTATGGAGATTTGGACGGACGGGCCTACGAAGTAAGTTAATTAATTAATATATATTTCTCAAATGATTATATGTACATATATATTCATGAAAATTATTATTGTATAGATATTGACCTTCTGCAGTACAGAGACAGCTGGGGATATTTCTGAGGCAGACTATGGTGGGCCTAGGATTAACTACTCAGATGCTCCCGCAGATAGAAAGGCCTTTTGGTTCGTCCACTTCTAGGTAAAAAATTTGTTTATTTTTAAATTTTAATAATCATTTGTGTATATTATACAACTTTTCTATTTTACTTCTAGTAGAGGACCTATTTCTATCTACCACACCGGACGGCGAAGATCGAGGGCCAATTTTCTGCCGTCACAGCCAAGCTCATCCGTGATGCGATCTACGACCAGAAGTTTCGTGATCACTCCGGACAGCCGATCCATGGTTGGATCACGCCAAAGTAGTGGACTGCGATGAAGGCAAGATTCAGCGAGCCCAGGTACCAGGAGCGGTCTGACAAGGCCAGGGTGGCACGGTCGAGCGCCGGTAAGTGGTGTGGTGGCTCCATTCCGATGACGGAGCATTTTCGTCGTCTGGTACGTTTCCTATGACGGACATTAATTTATATATAGTTCGATAGAATGTTTAATAGTAATAATAGATAATATATTTTAACAGGTAAAAAAGGGTGAGGACCCGAACATGGTGACCGTCTTCCTGGTCACCCATCGGAGGGCTGGGGAGTTCATTGACGAGTGGACAACGCAGGCATATGTACATTCTATTCTTTATATTAATTTACTATAATTTAGAAAACAGAAAAATAGATATCAATATAGACTTTAGCAAACACTTACACGTTAGCAAACATGTTCTAGGCCGAGTTTGTTCGGCTACAGAAGGAGTTCAGAAGGGTACTACTACGGTATGGGACCCTACGGCACGTATTTGGCTTCGGAGTCATCCCGGGCCCCCTCTGTCAGTGTGCAGTCTCCGGCTTCGCAGGCGTCGTCACGAGCTCAGGATATTCGTCGTCAGATCGAGGAGCTGCGTCGCGAGTTACAGCAGCAGATTTCTGATGCGGTCGAGCGACGATCCGACCCTCCGATCGTCACCGGATGATTTGATGTGGTCGAGCGCAGTATACAGGAGCTGATGAGTCTGCAGCAGGCTACAGCTGCCAGCTTGCACACGCTCACCGAGTCTACGCAGCGCACAGAGCGTAGACAGGTCGAGCTGGAGGGATCGCAGAGGAGCATGTCTGCCTCACTCACTCAGGTATCGGCTTCGCTTGAGGCGAGTACTGAGAGGGTGGTGAGTACCCTTGCTGTTTATGGTGAGCGACTGCGAGAGCTGGAACAGATACGTCCTCTCGGTCCATCGACGGCGCTGACTCCAGACATTACACTGCCTCCTACTGCCCCTACGGTTGCTCACACAGGAGCAGTATGAGTACATGCTATCCTAGATACACGGCAGGGGTCCTCAGTGATCCGGTAGATTTTTTTATCATCTTTATATTTATTGGCCCTATGGACCCATTCACCATTCTGTACACTGATTTTGAATATGATTTGACTCTGTTGGACATGTATGTTGGTGATATTTAATTTGTTGGTATTTTCATTGAGTACATATATGATATTTAGTTGTAGACTGTTATGATGGGAGACTGTTATTCATCTATTAGTTATAGACTGTTATGATGGAAGACTGTTAATTGTGATGATATCTGCGACGGGGATGACAAATATACCTACGCTAGGTTATAAGCGATGATCTGATATACAAAGGAGGTGCTGCCCAAATTTGAAAAAATATAATGTGTATTTTTATGATGATGTGTGTCTGTGTTTACAGTGAATGTGAAATGCAGTATTCGGAACCATCGACAGTTTCGATTACTGTTGTATGTTTTATCTTGGATAGAAAGAGCAACAGTTCAGGGTGTACTTCTGAGAGCTTCATTTTCACGTCCTTCACTTTCTCGGGACGACGTAAAGGATCCCGAGAAGGTGAAGGACGTGAAGAGGAAGCTCTGAGAAGTGCACCCTGAACTGTTGCTCTTTCTATCCAAGATAAAACATAGAACAGTAAGCAAAACTGTCGATGGTTCGAATACTGTACTTCACACACACTGTAAACACAGACACACAGCATAACAAAAATATCAATTATATTTTTTTAATTTTTTTATAACATCTGCGACATATAGCGACGTTCTGCGACGTATAGTATACGACGCTATACGTCACCAAATAGTGACGTAACGTCGCTATCCGTCGCTATACTGCTGACGTTGCATATGACCACCTGAGAGCTGACGTCGCTAAAGTTGTCGCTAGGCGTCGCTAAAATACCGACGTGGCTGCCATGCCATGTCATCATATATAAAGTTGACGGCGTCGCTAAGTGGTCGCCCTACGTCGCTATAGTGGCGACGTATAATGACGTCGCTATCTGTCGCTAATGTTGCGATGTCTAGCGACACTAAACGTGATGTCGCAAATAGCGACGAATTGCGACGAAATTGTAATCTACGACAAGCCTATACGCGACATCCAATTTTCGTCGCTATATACGTCGCTAATAGAAATTAGCGACGGATTTTCGTTTTTTAGCGACGTATTCTGACGTCGCTAAAAGGGGTTATTTTAGTAGTGTCGTGCCACTACGAATGTGAGATCCAAACATGTTCTCTAAACTATGCATCTTCATATAGGAAAAATTGTCTTATGACTGTGCTAGTGACTTTAGGACTTAAAGGGAGGTTTTGGATACAATTATTTTACTTAATTAAGATCACTTTTGAAGTTAATTCAAATTTATATTTAATCTTGTACTTAGAGTTTATACGGTTTAGATTTCCATTGTATCTGAGTTTCAGTATCATATTATTTCACCTTCCTTGAATCGAGGACTTGCATGTCTTTGATGACCTAATTTTGTTCACTAGATGAAGGCCAGTCAGAAGACGAGATACTTCCCTTATATAATGTGGATGAATCGGAAGAGTAAGGGATACTGCATGTAGAACAACTTCGTTTTGTGTTCTTGTATAATTATATGTATATTAATCCTTTTGAGAGATAAACATGTGGTTGTATAACTAGTGAATAGCTTGTATATTATCTTTTGAAGACAAAACCCATAGTTGTAAGATATAAATAAAGAGGAATGGTACGGTGATTGTACTTAGTTGTTATTTATTGATGGTTTAGATTTACCCTATACTTTATCCTAGAACTTACAGGCAACAATCGTGGTTACGAAAATCGGTTTATTCGTAAAGTACGTAGCTTGGGGATGTTGTTTACGTACTCGACTCACCGTATTGGGAGCGGGGCGTGACAGGTTCAAGTGGAATTCAAGGCCTTCTACAAGTATAATTCAAGCCCTTCTAGCAAAGGCCCAAGTAGATTAGGGTTTCCAAGCTAAATATCTACTTAGACATAATATCTAGATATTACTAACCTTGTCATTTACTTGGAAGCTACTAATCAAATATCTAGGCTCATGATCAATATCTAGATTAGGACAATTCTAGGTTAAGGCCTAACATATAATTAGCACATTATTTATTAATCAAAATTTAAATTAATTCAAGTGTCACAAATGACCAAAATACCTTTAGGCTAAAAAGTGGTAGTGACAAGTCTACCCTCCTTAAAAAAAATTCGTCCTCAAAATTAAAGATGAAACCAAACATATGATAAGGATAAAAATCATACCTCAAGGTCCAAAAACATAAGGGTATCGCTCGCTTATCTTATCCTCCCTCTCCCAGGTAGACTCTCCTGGAGAATGATGCCTCCATGTGACGTGAACCAAGGGTATCGTCTGGTTCCTCAGTACCTTCTCTCGTTGATCCAGAATCTGCACAGGATGTTCTGGATAACTGAGAGTAGGGCCTACCTCGATCTCAGAATCATCGAGTACATGGCTGGGATCCGCCACGTACTGTCTCAACAGCGAGACGTGAAACACGTTGTGAACTCCCTCTAGTGCAGGTGGCAAGTCTAGCCTGTATGCCACGGTACCGAATCTCTCACGGATAACGAAAGGTCCGATGAAACATGGGCTAAGCTTTCCACCTCTGCCAAAATGCATAGTGCCACGTGTCGGTGATATCCTTAAGAACACCAGATCTCCAACCTAGCATGAATATGGTCTTAAACTTAATTATAACAATCACACGATCAAACAAAATGTCAAAATCAAACAAATTTGTAATCCTAAATCTAAGCTGTACCTCAAGCTTCAAAGGTCTCCGGTGGCTATCGGCCTAATGCCGTTGTCAGTCCTGTGCCATGCGAAGTCGATCCTTGATGAACTTCACCTTTTCGGCTGCGTCCACAACCATCTCAGGTTCCAATAAAGCTCGCTCTCTAACGTTATCCCAAGACAAAGGAGTACAAAATCTATGACCGTATAACGCCTCAAATAGTGATATCTCAATACTGGCTTAGAAGCTGTTGTTGTATGCAAACTCAATCAAGTGTAAATGATCCTCCAAAGAGCCTCTAAAGTCTATGACACAAGTCCATAGCATGTCCTCGAGAGTCTGGATAGTCCTCTCTGATTGTCCGTCCGTCTGAGGGTGGTATGCAGTACTGAACTTGAACTGAGTGCCCAAACTTGTATGCAGACTCTGCCAGAAATGGAAAGTAAAGCGACTATCCTGATTCGAGACAATGCTCACAGGAACTCTATGAAGTCTAACAATCTACCTCACGTACATGTCTGCTAGCCTCTTAGTAGACAAATCTACTTTGAATGGCAAGAAGTAGGCAAATTTGGTCAACATGTCTACGATGACCCAAATCGCGTCTTTCTTTTCTGGTGTACGCGATAATCTTGAAATGAAATCCATCATGATATGCTGCCACTTCCATTCCAGAATGGACAATGACTGCAACAATCCTTCTGGCCTCTGACTCTCCGCCTTTATATGCTGGCAGACTAAACATCTGGCTACGAAGCGTGCTACCTCCTGCTTCATTCCATACCACCAGACATGCTCCTTCAGATACTATATATCTTGTTAGCATCCGGATGCATAGAATACTGAGAACGGTGGGCCTCCTACATAACCTTCTCTCGAAGATCTCCACTGGACACATACAATCTAGAACCGTGCTTCAATATGCCATCCACTACTATAACAAACTCCTCAACAAGTCTTGCTCGAATCTGCTTCCGGATACACCGCAATGCTACATCGTCGAACTGAGTCAACTTTGTCCTCTCCATCAAGTCTGACTGAATCTGCATACCCTATATCTGTATCTCAACTCCCGGCACTATCACCTCAATCTCCAGGCTCTCCAGATCTGCTAACAAGTGACGATCTACCGTCAAACACATGGCTATCGGATACCTACTCAAGGCATCGGCAACCACGTTGGCCTTCCCTGGATGATACTATAATGAAATATCAAAGTCCTTTATCAACTCCAACCATCTCCTCTGCCTCATGTTGCGCTCCTTCTAGGTAAACACATACTTCAAGCTTTTGTGGTCTGTGAAGATTTCCACTCGCTCTCCGTATAGATAGTGTTTCTACAAGTTCAGAGCAAAGATAACTGCTGCTAACTCCAAGTCGTGGGTAGGATAGTTCTTCTCATACGGACGTAATTGCTTGGAAGCATAGGCAATTACCTTCCCAAGCTGCTGCAAGACACAACCCAGACCCTTCCCTAAGGCGTCAATGTAGATAGTGAACCCGCCTTATCCTGATGCCAATGTCAGAATCGGAGCTATCGTCAATCGCTTCTTTAACTCATCGAAAGTAACCTGACACTCCTCTGACCAGATAAACTCTGCGTCCTTCCGGGTCAGCCTAGTCAACGGCTCTGCAATCCGGAAGAAATCCTGAACGAACCTCCTGTAGTAGCCTGCCAATCCCAGGAAGCTCCTGATATCTACAACTCAACTCGGAGTAGACCATGCCTCGACTGTCGTCATCTTCTTCGGGTCGACTGAGATTCTTTCTCCGGTCACAACATGACCATGGAACTCAACCCAATCCAGAAAGAACTCACACTTTGAGAACTTGCCGTAAAGCTCCTTCTTCTTGAGAGTCTCCAGAACCCACTCTCAAGTGCTCCTCATGCTCCTCTGGGGTCTTCGAGTACACCAAGATATCGTTGATGAAAACTACCACGAACTTGTCCAAGTACTGATGGAACACCTTGTTCATCCAGTCCATGAATACCGTCGGGGCGTTGGTTAACCTAAACGGCATCACCATAAACTCAAACTGGCCATACCGCGTCCTGAATGTCGTATTCAGATATCCTCATTCTTTACCTTCACCTGATGGTAACCTGACCTCAGATCAATTTTGGAAAATACCCTCGCTCTGCTCAACTGATCGAATAGATCATCGATCCTCGGCAGCGGGTACTTGTTCTTGATCATGAAGTTGTTGAGAGCCCTATAGTCGATACACATCCGTACCGACCCATCCTTCTTTGGTACAAAAAGCACCGGTGCACGCCACGATGGAGAACTCGATCAGATGAATCCCTTATCCTATAACTCATCCACCTGCTTCTTTAACTCCACCAACTTGCTATTGTTCACTCTATAGACGTGTTGAGATATCGGCTCTATACCGGGCACCAAATCTATAGAGAACTCATCGTCTCTGTCTGGTGGTAGTCCTAGAAACTCCTCCGAAAATACATCCATAAACTCTGCTATTAATGGATGTGGCACGCTCTGCTCCTCTACTTGAGCTCTACAAAAAACTTTACTTCCCTGCTCCGCCTCTTGTCTGGCAAACTCGAACTTTGGCTCTCCTGGCGATGGAAAAAACTCTGCCTCTGTGAAAATCTATACTGGTGTGATGCCTGCTCAACTAATCCATCCCGAGTATAATATCGTAGTTCAGTAATGGCATTATGAGCAAACTAACATCCAGCTCTCGGCCTTCCAAAATGACTCTTCGATCCTTGCAAATATCACTGACGAGGATGATGCCACCCCCAGTCGTGATCTTCCAAGTCCTAGGCAACGATTCCGAAGCAAGATGGTGTCTAACAACAAATGATACAAACACAACTATGGGAAGCACCATAATCAAACAAAGCAAAGACGAAAATGGAGTCGAGAAGAACAGAACTTACGGTCAGATCTCCTACAACCACTGCATCCTCAGCTGCCATAGCGAAAGCTCGCCCCTGCTGGCCTCCTCTAGCCTACTGCTAGTGCTGGACAAACCTCTTTTTTTGAGTCTGCAACGATGGTCCATTCTGCTGGCCTACTGGAGTCCTAGCTCCTCCTCCTGGAGCCAGACGAACCACAGCTTTGGGACAGTCTCTTATCTGATGGTCTAGCGATCCACACATCAGACATTTTCCCAGCCTCTTTCTACAGTCATTCCACCCGTGCCCTGGCTTCTTGCAGAAAGGGTAAATGGTGGCCTGCTGCTGTCTCAGTGCCTGTTGCTGCTGTTGTGCCTGCTGAAAAGGCGCACGACCCTGACCTTGAAACTGCTACTGCCGAAAAGGCCTCTGCTGAAAGTGGGGCCTCTTGGCCGGGCCTGCACTGCTACTGGCTCGATGTGTATTATGACCCCTCTTCAACCTTAGCTCTAGGTCGTCCTCCGCTGCCATGGCCCCTGCTAAAATCTCCTCAAAAGAAGCGTCTCTGTCACCCTTAGTCAAGGACATGACTTTCTTGACCAAGTCCTTATGGAACCTCCTAACCTTCGCTGACTCACTAAGGCCCTCCACAAACCTGTCCAGGCAGCAGAACTCTCCGGCGTACTCTTCCACTGTCTGGTTCCCCTGAACTAGGCTCCCAAACTGTGTCTCCAAGGCGCCGAGTACTGTGTCAGGGAATAACTTCTCCTTGAAAAGCTTCTTGAAAGCCTTCCAAGTCTGTCCCTCTGTACCAATTCTAGGGTCAGTGTGGTACCATGTACGGGCAAGATCCTGCATCTGGCTGCCCGCTGCCTCTATTTGGATGCCAGCTAGTATCAATGTAAGATGGAAGATCTCCTCTATATGCTCGATCCAATCGTCGGCATATAGGATACCCTCCGTACCCCTGAAGTCTCTCGGCCTCATCTTCTAGAAGTCCAGAATGTTTGCGGGCCTCAGCTGATGATGCTATATCCGGCCTCTCTGGCCTCCCTGCGGTAGGTCAGTCACCCTTCTCTTCTGCTGTCATAGCAAGCTGATGGACATTTTTTATGACCTGCCTCATGTCAACAGACTGGCGCCGCTGAGCCTCCATCACCTCTCTGAAGAAGGCGAAGAGCTGTGCTGCATCGACTGATCCCGAAGGTGGCTGCTGTTGAAATACATCTGAGATGACTGGGGTAGGCCTCCAAACAGGTGGAGGTGCACCCCCAAATGCTGCAGATGCTCCAACATGAGAAGGAACGAGGGGAGCTGCGGTCCCAGGACCCTGTTAAATCGGGCGAGAGGTGGCAGACCTCTCAGTGGTATCTCCTAGGCCGGAGCGATGAGATCGTGTCTGCACCATCCTGGAGACATATTGAACAAGAAAATCAATACTGAGCGGGAAGTGATATAATCAAAGGAGGACAGTTTATTTCAAAGGAAAGCAATTAGCAGCAAGAATTTAGATGGTAGGAATTAGATAAGAGTTTTTCCTAAATGTGATTGAGTACCTCAAAACTTATATACTATATCTTACTGCAGGTTGTGGTGATACTCTAGTTTGAGTACCACCACGAACTGAGACATAACTCAGAACTCTAGACCTGCATGGGCCACCACTAAAAATGTGTCCCAACCCGCACCCAGTGTAGGGACACGAGACATGGCTACATCCAGCCTACGTCGCAGTGTCGACAGTAGAACACCGTACTAGGTCACAAACATCTAATACAGTATTAAATGTACCTATACATGATATACTCTCCAATCGAAGGACAACACAGAAGGTACAACTCAATCACAGTCTAAGATGAATAATGATATGATAAGATAGATATAAAATCCTCAAAAGAGAGATACAACCAGAAAGAAACAAGTCTAAGTGTTTAACAACACCAAATCTCAACATCCAAAATAATACATCTCAAAGACAACATAATAACATAAGACAAAGCCTAGCAGTCTAGCCTAGGCAATAAGGTAACATCCTCAACAACTACTGGATCCTCCTGAGGGTCCAGGTCATAAGTGTCGTCTATACCGGCTCTGTAGTAGGTAGGGCAGAAATCCTCATCGTTCTCTATAATATTTTCAGCAGGTCCAGTCAGGATAGAAGTGAATACATAACTCTCACGCAGTTCATATCATGGCAGAAAATGTAAAACAAGCAATAGAATAATATACATGAAGTGTTGTAAGAGATGTACATGAGTAGTAAGAGAAATATCTGAAAATAGGAAATATATAAGGAAAGTAGGAACTGTAAGTGACTATAAGTAATTTAGAGCACAAGATGGTTATGTAATCGGCTTGATTTGCACACGCATAAGTTACAAAGTTTGCACACGAGTATACTAAAAGAACGATCACATAACCACTTCTACTCCCTCATCCCCAATTAATACACATGGATCCATTCAAGTTATATTACATACATGATTTGTTGATTGCACAATAAGCACATATGACCAAATGAGAGTACATGAGAGCACATGATTTGTACATGATTAGTACGAATACAATGAGTACACGATGCACTGATAAAGTACACGAGCATGAAATATCGATGTATCCGCTGAGGGAATAACATCGCATAAAAAGATCCATATAGTAATAAACCGTCATAACAAGTTTCAGCATCAAGTAAAGTAGTCTAGAGCAAGAATATAGATCCTGACAAGTATAAAACGATCAGAGAATGTACTTGCCTGATATCCTAAATGACTGGTGAGAACAGATGTCTGAACCAGAGTAACTGAGTCCTATTTAGAGCAACACAGGTTACAATGTGTTCAAGATGTAATAAATAAAGTGTACAATACATTCTACATGATTCTAGGTCAAAGTCAACCCCTAGTCAACTCTGCTCAACATTCTAGTCAAACTAGGTCAAGTAGTCTAGGGTTTTGTCAAACTCTAGTCTACATGACCAAATAGGTCTGGTGGGTCTATTTCTAGGTTATCTATAGTCTAACTATACCTTGACATACATATATGACTTAAACTCATATGTATATATATTGCCATATATATAGACATAACTATATACTATATATAATATACATACATATACCTACCTACATAGGCATTATCTATATACATAGACCATATGTAAACCACACACACACACACACACACACACACACACACACACACACATATATATATATATATTACCAAAATCATCCCTATTTATTCAGTAAGGCTCAAAATGCCGAAGCCTGTACAAGTATACTAAAGGCAGCAAATGTCGACGCCTATACAAGTATACCCACAAAAGAAGAAACGAAACCGGAAGACTAAACTAGGAGAGACTCCCAAAAACCTGTCTGTTCATGCGAACAGACGCTACGAATCTTTTGGCACTGCTGGATCACTTCCTGAATAAGCTTGTCCGTGTTGAATTGGTAGCCCTCATACCTGGCCTTGTTGCAATTCTTCCATAATATCCATGTGACAGCAGCCGCGACGATCTGGTGGCCATGGGAGGCAAGCGCCCACCCTGCTAAGAGATCGTTAAGGCTTCCGCCCACCTGATCCTGAATGCAACGCTGAGATAGCGCATTCCAGACCTGGACGGGGAGATCGCCCTGGCTGAAGATGTGGTCAACGGTTTTCGATTGACGAGCTTCACAACTGTAGCACCCAGTTTTCCAAATGAGGGTAATTTTGAAATTTCGTGTTTATAATTATTTTAATAATGATATTTAATTCATGACATGATTTTTGGTAATTTTAAATCATTTTAAAATTATTTAAATCAATGACTTGTGGTTTTGACATTTTGCTAGTGAAACCCTAGAGACTGTTTGACCTAGAGCCTAACCATGTGATTATGATATTTTAATGTCATTTCTGGCCTAAGGATATTTTGTATTTGACCTCTTAAAATTATTTTGATATTATTTTCTTATTTATGATATTGTTTTGGGATTATTTGAGTCGGGTTCGAATTTCATCTCAATCCGACTTGTAACGGGGACCCGGGGTAACTTAGACTCTAGTTGGACCCATGCATTAGTTAGCCATGGCCCACATTTTAATTAGTCATGTTAGAAAGATTAGTCATAATCCTAATTATTAGGTTAACCATTTAGAGTTTTTATTTTGACCCTTTTACCCCCAAACCCTAACCAAAATTATTTTAAACACTTGTAACTAAGGGAGGGGCAAACTTGTAATATTCAATGAGGGGGGGATATATCCATTGTGGCCGGCCCTAATAGGACTCCCATCTCATTTCCTTTCTTTGAGAAGTCTTCTTCCCCAAGTGCTCTCATGCTCTCCCAAGGAAGAAGCCTTTCTCCTTGGATTTTCTCTCCTTTAGGTAATATTTCCTTCTCTTTTATTTCTCCATTTTGCATTTAGGAAAGTTTTAACCATAGGAATGACTCCCATTGTTGTGTCCCTATTTTGTGTCCTCTTGTGTCCATTATGTGTCCTTTAGGGATTTCTATTGTATTATTGTTGTGTCTTGTGTTCATGGGGAAAACCCCCAAACTTGGACACACTTTATATTTAAAATATTGATTAAATGAATTAATTCATATTAAATCTCAGATTTGAATATGTAGAGATGTGTTCTTGAGTACTTTACATTTCATTCATGTATCTCTTATAGATGTGTTCATGTTACATATATAGATTTGTGTATGTATATATATATATATATATATAAATATATATATATATATATATATATTTTTTGTTTTATATAAATATATATATATATATATATATATATATATATATATATATATATATATATATATATTGTAATGAGAGTGTATCTATATTTATATATGTAATAAATGGTTCATGATGATTATATAATCAAGTTTGTGAGTGTGGTTCCTCATATTATTATTGTCATTATTGTTGTGGATAATTAGGATATATATTGTGTATTCTTTTGGCTCAACTATCTAAATACGTCATAATTTTTATCCACGTTTTTAATTTCAGCCCTAACTTAGAAATGTCATAACTTCTAGCTCAAAGCTCGGTTTAATGTACCGTTTTTTTAAAAGAAGCGTATTGAAGTTAGCTTTCCAAAAATATGTATTAATAGGCCTAATTCTTTCTATAACTTTCTGTAGAATTATTTGAGTGTCAGCTGTACGAAAGACAAACGCGTTCTCAGTGTTTTTGCGATTCCGGGAGTTTCCGGAAACGAAAACGCGATCCGTTTGAAGTTTCGGAAAGCTAACACATAGATCTATAACATACTTTAATCTTAGATTTTAATTCTTACTGAGATGGTACAGTATTGATTATTAGTAGGAGTTACTATTCGGCATATGCATTTTGTGCACCCTTGTGTGTAATATAATGTTCTATTTGATTTTAACCCATGTTAATGTATATACATTATGTAATTAAATAGAGAATGCAAGCATGAGTAAATGGTTAAATAAATGATGTATGAGGTGTAAGTATCCTATCTAATATAAGCATGTATAAGTATGGCTTGTAATGAATATGTAGGTTCCATAGTATGTAATGTATGTAATATACAAGTTAATGAGATGTAATGTTCTATGTTAACACAAATCCTATATTACCTCATGTACCTCCTTACACTATGTTGACACTATCACACTTGACACTTTGTTCACTTACACTTTGACACTCTTTGATATGTATACACTATGTATGCCCATTTAACCCTCACTTGCCCCTTTGTCATGTTCACATACACACACATAGCCTCTTAAATAAATATTTATGAATATAGTTAACTTAGCTATGTATGTATATTATATATATGTTAGCATATTGTGTTGTAATATATAAGTTTATATAACCATTTGAAATGCCATGATTATAGACCTAATATTGAATACCAATATATGCATGTGTATATATGTGTAGACATATATAGCTTAAAGTAATAGATTACCTAGTGTATATCCAATGTGAATTCTTGCCTATTTGAATATTGAATAATTGCATGCTATATAGAGTTGGGTGTATGTTGGCTTGTATAGCCTTGTATTGATGTGTGCTTGCTAGGATAGTCTTGGTTAGGCCTAGTAAGACTTGCTGGGTTAGGACATGACCTAGTTTGACCTAGTTTGACTAGTGCAGTTGACCAAAGTTGACCAAGGGTTGACTTTGGCCTAGTTTGACCTAGATTCATGTAGAATGCATTGTAGTGCTTTATATTATCCTTCTAGACATGTTATGACTTGTGCTGTTCTAATTAGGAGCCAGACACCTCTCTTCGGACAGTATCTTTATCTTGGACATTAAGATATCAGACGAGTATATTCTTTGATCATTTCATATCCTGTTTAGAATTATTTTCCTGCTTTAAATTACTTTACTTGATACTGTCACATTGGTCACACGGAATGGTACTATATGGATCTTTTCATGAGATGTTATCCCCCTCGGGAGCATCGGATACTGCATGTTTTGTACGTTTCACGAATCATCACGTATCTCTATGCTTCCTTTGATTTACGAATCGCTTGTGACACATGTACTCTCATGTTCACAGAGCCATCATGAATCACCTTCACGTATCACTCATTTTATGAGCCATGTGAAGTTTCACGAATTTTAACATAACTTGAACAGATCCTTGTATATTGATTGGGGATGGGGAGTGGAAATAGGCATGTGAATATTATCCAAGTAGCTGTAGTCATGAATCACCCTCTTAGCTGTAGTCATGAATCTCCTATGCCATTCACATGTTTATATTTTACTCTGACTCACTAGTCACTATTAGCTCTCTACTTATAGTAGATATTTCTATTACAGTTCTCTCTCTCTGTTTACATACTGTATTTCTTCAGTTTATGTATCTTACTTTACTGCATGATTATATTTTCTAACCTGCTATGATCTGTTGAGATGTACTGTGCTCGCTCCAGTCCTGACTGGACCCGTTGATAAATTTTACAGATAGCCTGGAGGTTGCCTGCTAGCCAAGAGGAGACAGTAGAGGTTGCATAGATAGCTAGGGTTTTTGCTTATAGTTTATTTTCAGTCATCTTGAGTTGTATTTATGGATTACTGTATTTGAGTTTTGAGATGTATTCTGAGTTTGTATCTTAGACACTTAGACTTCTATCTGTTGTATCTCTTTTCGATTTCATGTTTTATCTATCTTCTTTTATGCTCTACCTTAGATGTGATTGAGTTTACATTCTGCTATGTCACCCCCATTCGGGAAGTATAAACTGTTTAGTCTTATACTGTTAGATGCATTGAGACCTAGGACAGCGTTCTACCGCCGACACTGCGGCGTAGGCTGGGCGTTGTTACGTTCTCGTGCCCTAACTCTAGGGTGCGGGTCGTGACATATTTTTAGTGGTGGCCCATGCAGGTCGAGATTCGTATTAGTGCGATTTCGTAGTAGCGCAACGACTTAGTTGTACTACTACGAGCCTGCTATAGGATATATAAATTAAGATGTTAGGATGAGAGGATACTCAATCACTGTTAGGATTCCTTGAGAGATTCCTGGGATGACCCTTGAGAATCTCATTTTGAATTCCGATTTAAACTCATTTTCCTTGTTTTGATTCACCTTTTTCCTTGATTTGAATTTGATTTTGTGGATTCATTATAGAACTTTGAATCCTGGTATTAGTTGATAATTTTGATAAAATTTTGTAGTTGTTGATTTAATTTTGTATTTAGATTAATATTTTCAAATCCAAGGTACTCAATCACACTTAGGATTCTTTGAGAGATTTCTGGGACGACCCCTGAGAAACTCATTTTGAACTTCAATTGGAATTCCTTTTCCTCTTGTTTGGATTCACCCTTATTCCTTGCTATTGAATTTAAGCTTGATGGGTTCCTCTTGTTTGAACCGATGAGAAGGAACATATCTTCATTATTCTTTCTCGCCATTATTACCTTGCATTCTTATTTACCTCTTATCTTAAACTCTGTCTCATTACATTAATTATCTATATCTTGTCGTCCCTACCAGATGTACTTCGAAACCCTTGAATCTTTGTATCTTTTGCATGGGGAAGGCTAAGGAAGTGACGTAAATCATGTAGCTCAGAGAAGACGTAACTGATTATTTTATGATGATCTAAAGAAAATCAAATGTGGAGTGTTTCATATGGAAACTTGAGATAGAAATGTGGTAAAGGTCTCGAATAGAATAAAGAGATGTATACTGCCAATCTGGAAACAATTACATTTAGAGAAATTTTGGGGTTATGAGATAGTTTATAGGTGTATTCAAAACTAATGAGGATATCAGAGGTCAACCTAGTTTTGAGAACTTAGAAAATCTTGATTATTGATTCTGGGGAAAACATTTACTCTGAGGCTATGTAGAAGGTTAGTAATGGAAAAGAGAAGTTAATTGTGTTTAATAAGGATATTAAACAAGATGTTGCGAGTAAATGACTAGGGATAGAGAGAACACAAAGTTATGGAAGTTTAGAGATTATTGTGAAATATTTTTAGGAGAATAATATTCAAGGGTGTATGTCGTAGAAAATACGAAAGTTGATTTTATGATGGAAGATAAGTTTTGTAAGGACTAGAGATTTAAATTAAATAATACGAGGAGAACAATTTGAACAAGTTCAAGAAATTCGTAAACGGAATTTAGAGGTTTTGGGTCAAATTTAAGACAAGGTGAAAGAACTTGGAAATTTAAATAAATGGTTAATGTTGATTCCTAAATGTGAGGGCTGTGCTTCAAGAGTGATGTTTGGAAATTGGGAATTGCCTACGGTAGTCATGGTAAGGGTTTAAGTAAAGGTTAAATTTTTATATGGAGACTGGTGAGGTAAAGATATGATTGGCAAGTTATGACCAGATGAACTTAAGAGTATCAGAAGCAGATGACTAACTCGATCTTCATTATTTTTGTGCATTAATTATCACCTCCTGAACTCCCACTTTCTAATTGAGATCCTTGACGTTCCTTATCATGACTTTGATATTCAGAATGTAATACTAGCTGTTACCCTCCAACAAATCTTATATGCAAGACCTAGACGAGCTCACCTTCGTGTAGGTATATCATGTCCCACTAAAATCCGTCTTCTTGTACTCTATTTTCTTGATATGATTTTCTGGTCAACTGGCTAAACTATAACCTCTACCACTATACTAAATTTCTTCTTATTTCAATTAGAAATCCAGCCTTGACTCAATTCTTTCGACCCGACATGTGATGGTGTTCTGCTTGTTTCCTTAGATGCTTAACCTTGTACCTTATCTGATTACTTGACCCGTTGGTTAAGAAATTTGGACTATGTAATTCCTTTCATCATTACCACCCTTATATCTTGTGCTGCTAAATTAGCCTTAGTTTTGCAAGCTTATCTATTTTCGAGCTTGGTCATGACATATTTTATTGGGTGGCCACCCACTAACATATTATCTAATCAGGACCAGTATATGATGGTCTGATCAACCTATTGCACTTTGGTTCGCTTTTTCATGTATCAATATACGAGAATGGGGACATAGTTAAACTTGACCCTAGAGTCTCATTCGCGACAGCCTTGACAATTCTTCTTGAAATCTTTTCATTGCGTATGAACCTCGTATTCGTACTCAGTCAAATTAAATTTAATCATGACCTGAACCTCCATAATTGGATGCTCGTGCTCATACTTTGATTTCATTGATTTTCCTTCTTGTCCAAATCTCGTTTTATCCGAAAATTGATCAACTTAGATCGTGTCAAGACAAAAATCTATTTGTGATTTGTTGTGCCTAAATTTTCAATTTTTGCCATTTTATGGAATAGTAACCTTTTAATAATTTCTTAGTTGCTTGTTAATGACCAATTTTTATATAGGATGGTAGACAGCCCTACAACCTTGATGATTGTTGTTCCCTTACCTTTCCAATTAGGACACCCTAGATTGTTTGTATGTTGATACCATAGTACTGTTTTGACCTAGAATGATTAGTGTACCTAGGTGAGACTTCCAACTGCTATGGTATGCCCTGACCTTGTATACTATTCCTTCAAATTGCATGATTTAGATAAAAATTTTTAGACATTGATTGTTGGAAAATAGGGACGTCAGCCCATTAGTATCAGTTGTAGATATATATAGGTTAATCCTTGATGTGGAAATGTGTGTCTATAAACATGTAGCTTATGAGATTTCTGAGAGATTATAGTGTCAGCCTTGATAGGATGTACTAGTCTTTTGGTGAGTATAAATGTGTTATGAGAGATAAGGGCCTATATGTCTTAGTAATACATCGTTCCTATGGTAATAGAATGTATTAATAGATGGTTAATAGGAAGATAATAGTTTGAGCATACCTATAGCCTATGATCAGTTCCTTTTTATCCTTAGTTAAGACCACTTTAAAATAGGTCCAGTCCCTTGGATATAGGTTCCAGTCCATATTTTATTGAAGTTCCATTACCGCCGTACAGCAGAGCAGTGTTGGAGGTATTCCTAGATTGACACTATTTAGATGTCCATTTATTATTCCAGTGTTAGGAAGTGTTACCTTAGATATTGGGTAGGTTAGAGGCTCTAGAAGGATTACTATTGATCTTAAATTTCGAGGACAAAATTTTTCTAAGGTGGGTAGAGTTGTAGCACCCAGTTTTCCAAATGAGGGTAATTTTGAAATTTCGTGTTTATAATTATTTTAATAATGATATTTAATTCATGATATGATTTTTGGTGATTTTAAATCATTTTAAAATTATTTAAATCAATGACTTGTGGTTTTGATATTTTGCTAGTGAAACCCTAGAGACTGTTTGACCTAGAGCCTAACCATGTGATTATGATATTTTAATGTCATTTCTGGTCTAAGAATATTTTGCATTTGGCCTCTTTGAATTATTTTGAGATTATTTTATTATTTATGATATTGTTTTGGGATTATTTGAGTCGGGTTCGAATTTCATCTCAATCCGACTTGTAACGGGGACCCGGGGTAACTTAGACTCTAGTTGGACCCATGCATTAGTTAGCCATGGCCCACATTTTAATTAGTCATGTTAGAAAGATTAGTTATAATCCTAATTATTAGGTTAACCATTTAGAGTTTTTATTTTGACCCTTTTACCCCCAAGCCCTAACCAAAATTGTTTTAAACACTTGTAACTAAGGGAGGGGCAAACTTGTAATATTCAATGAGGGGGGGATATAAACATTGTGGCCGGCCCTAATAGGACTCCCATCTCATTTCCTTTCTTTGAGAAGTCTTCTTCCCCAAGTGCTCTCATGCTCTCCCAAGGAAGAAGCCTTTCTCCTTGGATTTTCTCTCCTTTAGGTAATATTTCCTTCTCTTTTATTTCTCCATTTTGCATTTAGGAAAGTTTTAACGATAGGAATGACCCCCATTGTTGTGTCCCTATTTTGTGTCCTCTTGTGTCAATTATGTGTCCTTTAGGGATTTCTATTGTATTATTGTTGTGTCATGTGTTCATGGGGAAAACCCCCAAACTTGGACACACTTTATATTTAAAATATTGATCAAATGAATTAATTCATATTAAATCTCAGATTTGAATATGTAGAGATGTGTTCTTGAGTACTTTACATTTCATTCATGTATCTCTTATAGATGTGTTCATGTTACATATATAGATTTGTGTATGTATATATATATATATATATATATATATATATATATATATATATATATAATATATATATATATATATATATATATATATATATTGTAATGAGAGTGTATCTATATTTATATATGTAATAAATGGTTTTAATGATGATTATATAATCAAGTTTGTGAGTGTGGTTCCTCATATTATTATTGTCATTATTGTTGTGGATAATTAGGATATATATTGTGTATTCTTTTGGCTCAACTATCTAAATCTGTCATGATTTTTATCCACATTTTTAATTTCAGTCCTAACTTAGAAATGTCATAACTTCTAGCTCAAAGCTCGGTTTAATCTCCCGTTTTTTTAAAAGAAGCATATTGAAGTTAGCTTTCCAAAAACATGTATTAATAGGTCTAATTCTTTATGTAACTTTTTGGAGAATTATTTGAGTGTCAGTTGTATGAAAGACAAACGCGTTCTCGGTGTTTTCGCGATTCCGGGAGTTTCCGGAAATGAAAACGCGATCCGTTTGAAGTTTCGGAAAGCTAGCACATAGATCTATAACATATTTTAATCTTAGATTTTAATTCACGCTGAGATGGTACAGTATTGATTATTAGTAGGAGTTACTATTCGGCATATGCATTTTGTGCACCCGTATGTGTAATATAATGTTCTATTTGATTTTAACCCATGTTAATGTACATACATTATGTAATTAAATAGAGAATGCAAGCATGAGTAAATGGTTAAATAAATGATGTATGAGGTGTAAGTATCCTATCTAATGTAAGCATGTATAAGTATGACTTGTAATGAATATGTAGGTTCCATAGTATGTAATGTATGCAATATACAAGTTAATGAGATGTAATGTTCTATGTTAACACAAATCCTATATTACCTCATGTACCCCCTTACACTATGTTGACACTATCACACTTGACACTTTGTTCACTTACACTTTGACGCTCTTTGATATGTATACACTATGTATGCCCATTTAACCCTCACTTGCCCCTTTGCCATGTTCACATACACACACATAGCCTCTTAAATAAATATTTATGAATATAGTTAACTTAGCTATGTATGTATATTATATATATGTTAGCATATTGTGTTGTAATATATAAGTTTATATAACCATTTGAAATGCCATGATTATAGACCTAATGTTGAATACCAATATATGCATGTGTATATATGTGTAGACATATATAGCTTAAAGTAATAGATTACCTAGTGTATATCCAATGTGAATTCTTGCCTATTTGAGTATTGAATAATTGCATGCTATATAGAGTTGGGTGTATGTTGGCTTGTATAGTCTTGTATTGATGTGTGCTTGCTAGGATAGTCTTGGTTAGGCCTAGTAAGACTTGCTGGGTTAGGACATGACCTAGTTTGACCTAGTTTGACTAGTACAGTTGACCAGCGTTGACCAAGGGTTGACTTTGGCCTAGTTTGACCTAGATTCATGTAGAATACATTATAGTGCTTTATATTACCCTTCTGGACATGTTGTGACTTGTGCTGTTCTAATTAGGAGCCAGACACCCCTCCTCGGACAGTATCTTTACCATGGACATTCAGATATCAGGCGAGTACATTCTCTGATCATTTCATATCCTGTTTAGAATTATTTTCCTGCTTTAAATTACTTTTCTTGATACTGTCACGTTGGTCACACGGATTGGTACTATATGGATCTTTTCATGAGATGTTATCCCCCTCGGGAGCATCGGATACTGCATGTTTTGTGCGTTTCACGAATCATCACGTATCTCTATGCTTTCTCTGATTCACAAATTGCTTCTGACACATGTACTCTCATGTTCACAGAGCCATCATGAATCACCTTCACGTATTACTCATTTTATGAGTCATGTGAAGTTTCATGAATCTTAACATAACTTGAACAGATCCTTGTGTATTGATTAGGGATGGGGGAGTGGAAATAGGCATGTGAATATTATCCAAGTAGCTGTAGTCATGAATCACCCTCTTAGCTGTAGTCATGAATCTCCTATGCCATTCACATGTTTATATTTTACTCTGACTCACTAGTCACTATTAGCTCTCTACTTATAGTAGATATTTCTATTACAGTTCTCTCTCTCTGTTTACATACTATATTTCTTCAGTTCATGTATCTTACTTTACTGCATGATTATATTTTCTAACCTGCTATGATCTGTTGAGATGTACTATGCTCGCTCCAGTCCTGACTGGACTAGTTGATAAATTTTACAGATAGCCTGGAGGTTGCCTGCTAGCCTAGAGGAGACAGTAGAGGTTGCATAGATAGCTAGGTTTTTTGCTTATAGTTTATTTTCAGTCATCTTGAGTTGTATTTATGGATTACTGTATTTGAGTTTTAAGATGTATTCTGAGTTTGTATCTTAGACACTTAGACTTCTATCTGTTGTATCTCTTTTCGATTTCATGTTTTATCTATCTTTCTTTATGCTCTACCTTAGATGTGATTGAGTTTACATTCTACTATGTCACCCCCATTTGGGGAGTATAAACTGTTTAGTCTTATACTGTTAGATGCATTGAGACCTAGGACAGCGTTCTACCGCCGATACTGCGGCGTAGGCTGGACGTTGTTACGTTCTCGTGCCCTATCTCTAGGGTGCGGGTCGTGACAACAACAATTATAGGCGGAGGCTAAACTGAATCCAATGAAGTACAGAATGTCGTCGATCGGAAGCTTGTTCCTGATGACTCTCCAGATAAGGATGGACCATTTCTTGGGGATGCAAGTCTGCCAGAAAGTGGCAATGATCGGATAAGGCACTGCCGGGCCGCAGGCGACCTGTCTGGCTGAGCGAACAGAGAATTCGCCTGCCTGACATGCCGACCAACGGAGCTTGTCATCATTTGAGCTTAATTTTAGCTCGTGACGGCGGATGCAGTCTACCGCGTCCTCACCAGCCCAATCTCTGATCTTGTCCAATCCTATTCGTCCCTCCTCGCATCCCATAGGTCCTTAATCCTGCTGTGCTCCGGAGCCTCTGGAAGGCGGTGAAGCAAGGTGTCTCCCGCCCAACATTCTTGGAAGGTGTTGGATTCTCCGTCGCCCAGGTACAGACGGATAACCGATTTGGCAATGGTACAGCCGTAGATGATGCACCGCCGTGCCGTAGAAGATCTGCAGTTGGCGGTCGCCTGAGACGGGTGAATGTGCTTGAAGTGTCTAGCCTTCATGAATCTCGTCCACAAATTTCTACTCATACGAATCTTCCACCACAGCTTCATCGAGAAGGCGTCAGCGATGTAGGAAAGTTTCGAGAACCCAGTCCCCCCTCCCCAGTGGGTTTCGCCATGGTTTCCCAGCTGGCCCAACTATGCTTGACGTGGCCGCCGTTGTGTCCCTATAAGAAGTTGCTAAAGATGTTCACAATCGAGGTCAGCATGTTCTTGGGGGTAGAGCACGCAGCGAGGGTGTATATGGGGATGGATGTGAGCACGTGATTAATGAGGATCATCTTCCCACCCGGAGATAGGGTGGCATTGTGCCACCCTTCCAGTTTCTTTCTTATTTTGTTGATGAGGACTTCAAAGATGCCAGCGTTATATTTGCCGTACACAAATGAGCATCCGAGGTATTGAAAGGGGGGGTGACTGATAGAGAACGAGATGATGTTGGAGAGACTGGTCGCGCTTTCGCTTTTAATGTTGTGGTGGGCGTAGATGATGTTCTTCCTGGGGTTGACCTTCTGGCCGGAGCAAGAGGCATATCTTTGTAGTGTGTTGTGGACCACATCCATCAATCCCACATCCCCGGAGGTGAAGATTAGGATGTCATCCGTATAGGCGAGGTGGGTGATAATCGGACAGCCACTGGTAGTATGAAAGTACTGGAAGTTCGGCGTACTAGTCATCTTGTTCAGGTTTCTACTCAATGCATCCGCCGTGATGATGAATATGGTGGATGATAGTGGGTCTCCTTGCCTGATACCATGACTAGATTTGAAGAATTCGTCGAGTTGGCCGTTGTTCACTGTGGAGAACCAGGAATTGCTGATCGATCTCCAGATGATATTGATCCAGTTTTCGAGAAGACAAATCCCCTGAGGACCCAAATCATGAATTGCCAGTCCACTCTGTCGTAGGCTTTTTCCATGTCAAGTTTGATCGCAATGTTGTCGTCTATTGTTGGAAGTTTCATGCAGGTGATTAACTCTTGGGCAAGCAGGATGTTATCCTGGATGTTTCTGCCTCTGACGAAGCTGCTTTGTTCCTCGGAGATGATCTTGGGGAGCAAGTCTGACATGTGAGAATCAATGATCTTCGAAATAATTTTGTTGGTGAAGTTGCACAGACTAATGGGGCGGAAGTCACGAAAGGTTTCAGGGTTGTCCTTTTTCTGGATGAGAATAAGGTTGGCCGATGATATAGCTTTAGGGTAGGTCGCTCCCTGAAAGAAGGCCTTAGCCGCTTCGTGGACGTCATTTTTAACAATGTTCCAGCACTCTCTGAAGAAGACCCTGGAGAATCCATCAGGTCCCGGGGCACTGTGGGCATCTAGTGCCCGGACAGCGTCTTTCATTTCTTGTTCGGACGGAGGGAGATCCAACTTGGTGTTATCAGCATCACTAATGAGGTTAGGGATTTCGGCAAGAAACGAATTGTCTCTGAGAACTCGCTCTTTAGTGAACAACTGAGAGTAGAAATTGGCGGCCGCCTCTTGGATGCCTCTTTGGTTGCTGATGATGTTTCCCGAGTCATCCTTTATCTTATGGAGGGTAAGTTTCTGTTTGCGGCCGATGACGCAAGCGTGAAAGTAGGCCGAGTTTCTGTCTCCTTCACTATCCCATCTGAGCCTCGTTTTCTGTTTTCAGAAATCAGTTTCGACTTTCAGCCAAAATTTGAGGATAGCTTTGGTGAGATTGAGGGCGGTCATGGCGTGGGGCGACCTGTCACTGACTAACAAGGTCTCTGCGCGAGTGACGTCATCTTCTGCGATGCGCACTTGCTGGAAAATGTCTCCGTACGCCTGTTTACTCCAAGTCGTAAGAGCTTTTCTAGTAGCCTTAATCTTGGCCGCCACCCTGATGAGCGAGTCGGGGGAGTCTGCTTGGTTCCAGGCTTCTTCCACCATTTATCTAAATTGCGGGTGAGCGCACCAGAATTCCAGGAACCGGAAGTTCTTTTTTGATATGATTGGAGTTGCTCCTCATCTCGACTAGGAGAGGCGCTTGTTCGGATTCAGTAGCATTCAGATGAGAAAGATCGAAAGTGGTCCCCATACCGTGCCAAAGGTTGTTCGTGAGAGCCCTATCAAGGCGGGAATATTGCCGTCGTTCACCTTCCTGCATGTTGCACCAGGTGAATTGGAGCGAGGTCAGACTGGCGCTGAGTATGAAGTTGTTAAAGTCTTGTATGGCTATGTGGGGTGGCGGTCTGCCACCAGATTTCTTCTCTCTGCATGTAATGATGTTGAAGTCCCCGATATAGAGCCATGGAAGGTCGATGGTCGTTGTGAAAATCGAGGAGGTCATTCCAAAGTTGTTTGCACTCTGGCACATCACAACTGCCGTAAATCGCGGATATGATGGTACGCTTGGAAAGGAAGGGGTGTTCTATCCAGCAAGAGAGAGCTTGCCTAGAGTCTTGGATGACGCCGATCTTGACGTCTTTCGAGCCGAGGATCCAAATGTTATGGTTGCCAGCCACGACGGACGCGAATCCGAGCTCTAATTGAATGGATTTGATATGCTTGGGGGAGGACTTTGGTTCAATGATAATCAAAATGTCGATGTTGTGGAGTTTCCTGAGACTGGTTAAACGTCTCTTGGTGGGAGTGTTAGCCAGGCCACGAATATTCCAAGATAGGATGTTAAGCATTGATGTTGTTGGTGGAAGGGTTTTTGATCCGTTTGGTTGCGGATCTAGTACGTATGCTCGACGACTCTGGCACTTCTTTATTTCCTGTATTTTTGCTACTGGTGGGGGCCCTTTTGACCGTATTGGTAGCTTCGATGGAGTCTGCAGCGTTGATCTGCCACAGGGTCTGGGGGATGTCTATCCTTTCTTCTGCTGGGTCCGTGTTGGCCTCCGCTGGTGGGATAGTGATGATATCTGTTGGTTCTGCCTCGTTTCCAACTAGATCTCTGGCTGAGAGAAGGGGACTCCGGCGGCCATGACCTGCTGTCCTCTGAGGACCTGTTCCGGCCTTCGGATTGCTAGGGCTTCTGCTATGATGGCCTCCTCTGACTGGTAATTTTTGGACGATGATTCGTTTGGGGATGCTGCCATGACAGTGAGAGAAGCCGCATCAACGAACTTGGTGAGGCTCTTCTCCGGGCTTGGCTGATTAGGTTCGACCGCCTGTTCGAAGATTTTGATAGCCAGGTCATTGACGTCCTGGTCCTGTTCCAGGGCCGTTAACTGGTTCGACAGGGAGACGGAGGGGATGAGGGAGTGGGTGGGCTTAGAATAGGGATAGGGCTAGGGCCGGAGATGAGGACCTTGTCAGGCGATTCTTCCCCGTCACTGAATCTGATGTGTGAGTTCTGCCGCAACAGCAGGTACTTCGACTGATCTTCCCCGATCGGTTTGTTGTGCTTTTTAGCTTTAGGCTCCTTCCCTTTCTGCTCCGAGTTCCTCCTTAGGTGGGGGTGAAGGCATCGACAGTGTTCTGCAAGGTGTCCCCGTAGATGACAGTGTGTGCAGGATATGATGTGGTTGTCGTAAACTATATGCTGGGTGTGCGTCCGGTCGTCGAGCTCAATGATGAGGAGGTTGGGGGGTTCGATGGAGAGATCAATTTCCACACAGATTTTTATGTAGTGGGCTTTTGAGAGGTTGCTGGTTTCTGCTGCCGTAGCTACATATGTTCCGAAAGAGTTGGCGATCCGTCTGAGTGATGTTGGAACGAAGCAGATTAGGGGTAGATTCGGAAGGGTAGCCCATGCTGCAACCGCTGCAGAATCCTTTTTGGTGTTGAAATCCAGGGACCATCGGATAATCTTCATAAGATGGGAATCCATCCTGCATGTCCCTTTAGACCACACGGTCCTGTGGTCGCTTTCGGAGGAGAGGTGAAGAAGTAAGTGCCTAGGGTCCATGGGAGCAACACGGTACGCGGCTGATAGCCTCCAGCCGGCGATCACTTGCCTCACCCAGTCAAGCTTCGGGCACCCTCTCGAGAACTTGAGAACGAAAGTATGAGGGAATGAGGAAGACATAGATGAGAGCTCAGAGGTAGAGAAAGGAACCGTCGGGATCTGGGAATCTACATTATACTCAATATCTGGTAGCGGTACGTCGGCTACGAGGATACCCTTCGAGCCCTGGCGATCCGGCCGAAGCATGTCAGCGAAGGAGGGCGTAGGGGCTCCTGAGATGGAGAGGGACGGGGCCTCGCTGGAAGAAGGCAACGAGCAAAGCGGCTGCGTGGCCACCGAAGGGCCGGCAGCAGGAAAAGAAGGGAGGGAGGGGCCTAACGGCCGGATCAGTGCAGCAGAGGCCAGGGCCGAGCTAGTCGGGGCGGCTGCCACACCTAAGGCCGAGCCTGGGAGACCGGGAGGAACGACGCAATGAAGCGGGTACAAGGGGCCTACGGCCAGCGACGGGGTAGCCACGGCTGCCGAAGGAGCTAAGCTAGGCGGGATGCCAGCGAGGGAGGGCCTGAGAGCCTGGAAAGGAAGACGAAGCGCCACCTGGGACGGTGGGTGGGGGCTGAGCGCCTGGAAGGGAAGACCAATCACCTCGAGGGGCGGAGGGGTGATGCCGAGCGCCGGGGCAAGAGGATGAGGCGTCCCCTGAGGCGAAGGCCGAAGAGAGGCTGGAGCCTATGCGATGACGTTCGGAGGGACGGTGTCGGTGAGCGGAGCAGCAGCTCCAGGCGGCCAAGCGCCCTGGGCTGGAGGCGGCCAAGCGCCCTGGGCTGGAGGAGGCCAAGCTAGCCCGGAGAAGCTCAGGGTAGGGGGACCGCCGATTGAGCGGGTGGACAGGCCATGGTGGCAAAGGAGGCAGGGGCGCCAGAGAGAACGATACGGGAGTCGCGCCGGGAGCCGGAGGCGGGGAGCCAAAGGGGGATGCGATAGGGGGAAGGGAGATGACCAAGGGAGATGGCCTGGGAGGAGGGTTGGGGAAGGATGGAGGAGGGTGCAGTGTAAAGCCCAAGGGAATGAGCGAGAGGATGAGGCGCGTAGAGCTCTAAAGTCGGGAGGGGCCTACCTGAAACCGAATTGGAGGAGGCCAAAGAATATGCAGGCGTATCTGCATAAAATCCCTGGAAAGCGGAGTGGAGAGGGTGGGACCCACTGAGGGATGCTACATTGGAGTACGCAGCACGCGTAAAGTAGGGATAAAGAGGAGGGGCTCCCTCGTGTGTGGAGTTTCAAGCAACGTACCCGAGGGGCCATTCGTTGGAAAGCCCGAAGCCTGCACCGCAGGAGGGCTCCCAACCCGAGGAGACAGAAGCTCCGTTAGAATTTTGATGGAAGAGAGAGGGCGGTAACTGAACGTCTAATCCCAGAGAGCTCTCAGCCCATGGGTGGGTGGCCATGGGACCGCCGCGATCAGCGAGGGGGAAAAGAGGAGCGCTGGAGGATTGGGCCGGCCGAAGGATGGATCGGCAAGGCGGGGGGGTGGCGGTTGCTGGCGGGGGGAAGAGGAGCACTGGAGGAGTGAGGGCCGACCAGAGGACGGATCCGCAGGGCGAAGGGGCGGCGGTTGCAGGCAGGAGAGGGAGGAGAGGAGATGGGGTGCGAGGCGGTGGGCGAAGGAGGAGAGAGCGTCACGCCCCGATCCCGCTAGGGTCGTCCGTCTTGCTTGGATCCCTGCGGGATCGATCGTCCTCGCTAAGGCGTGATGCCGTGCAAGCCTAAGTTGCGCTTGCACAAGGCCATGTACCTGCAAAAAAATAACTAGTCAAGCAAAACACACGTACGAACCCATTAGAAAACCAAATGTTGGACACAGAGATTTGAAATAGAAATACTCATTTTATTCATAGCTTGATAGGAATACAAGTACAAAGCTTTACGAACTCAGATTTGTCTTATAATTTGGCTACAGGATTCTCTTTGAAACACTCTATTGAAATTAGCCACAATGCCCATACATGATATCCCTTTATTACAAGCTGGAATTGAAAGACACCTTCAGAAGGAAAAGAAACTTGAACTTGACTTGAAATGAAAAGTAGCTTCGAGGCGATCCACAGCTCTACTAGGCTAGACGAGCTTCGGTGCCTCACTTGAAATCCTCCTGTCTCCTTTTTGCTTTCTGAAAAGGATGCCCACAACGTGGGTCAGCACACATCATGTACTGGCGAGCGGCTTTTGGCCGAACTCACAAATCTCTGCACTAAATCAATATGTTGAGCTAACATTTACTAGTGATCTTTCTACTTGTCTAAGTTCTTTTTAACAATTCATAAGAACATGACAGTAGAATATATCATAAGCAACTTACCCTCGCCGGCAGTCATCCCTGCACAAAACTACGTTAGTACAATTTGCATAATGAGTAATTCATGATTCATTCTTGCAGATATTGAAGTTGTCATTCGGGTCATGCAGGTGGACTACTCTACATGTTAGTCCATGGGTTATCCCCATGATTAGCCGCTGTGACTCTTTGGTTCAGCTCGTCGCGAAGGACTCAGATATCGGCTACACTTTTAATATGGGTTTCTTTTACCCAGTGTGCTCATAATCTCTCCTAGGCCGAGCGGTTCCAGGTGCCCCCAGATACCACCCGAGAGACAAATAATTCCTTGTATACAAGTTGTCCGAGACCAAATGCATGCTCTAGCCGTTCTATCAGATGAGACACACTTGGACTTATGCACAGATATACGACACGTTTGATTTGTGCCTTCAGGTTCTTCTCAACACGTACAAGTTCGTTTGTACTGTTGAAGCATAGAATTTTAGAACCAGAAAGTCTATGCGTCAGACTACATGCGCCAAAGCTTGGAAAAAGTGCTTCACAGCAAAAAGCAACAAATATAGACATTGAAAGAGGACTTTTTATTTAACATATAAAAGTCTATTACATGTCTAAGAAAGTCTGTACAAAGGAGAAAGAAAAGATCCTAAGTCTACAGCCAGCAATCAACATGCGCCCTCGGCCAGGCGCATCCCACCATGCGCCCTCAGCAAGACGCATCCTTGTCAGCAGCTCAGTTATGTGCACCCTCAGTTATGTGCATCCCTTGGGCAGCTCGGTTATCCCTTCAGCAACCCAGTTATGTGCCATCCTTCCAGCCAGGCTCACCTGGCCGAGCAGGACGAGGGTGGCAATTAACCCCCCTCCAGAGAAAGAGTCTCAAAAGCCAAAGGAAGAGAAGAGCACCGCAATCGACCCGCGGCTAAAGGAGTAGCTTCCAACCAGAATGGGCAACACCCACGCAGAGAAGGAGCTCGCCAATGCTCAAGGAAGACGGTCAGGGCACCGCAATTCCGATCTACGGCTCTTCCTGTACAACGAAGACGAGGCCCGAGCATCCCCATCTTTGGATGCAACAGGCACCTTCCGCCTGCCTCGGAAGCCCTCGACTCCGATTTTTGGATGTAACAGTCACCTTCAAGTGCATCAATGAAGACATTGCGTCGCATCTTCACCCTCGGGAGCATCTCGTCAACAGAATGCATTCGAGTAAACGAATTCATGTCGGAAGGACGTGAGAGAACGAGAAGCAAACCCTCTCTCCATGCCACTATTTATAGGCCGGACAGATCAAACCCATGCGCCAAGTGGATGGCTCTCCGAATTCCGTGCAATAAATTTGCATTAATAGGATGAACCGGACGCTTCGAATTCAGCCAAGTCAAAACGGCTATTTAAAGCACTCGAAGAACGTAACAGTTGTACCATCAAAGACGTCTCACGAAGCGGATGCGCCGGCCAGACCGCGCATCACACAGACACGCCCTTTAACATCAACCGCATCATATAGACGCGCCCTTCAGTACCAAGAGCATCACAGGAGATGCGCCCTCATGCGTCCCTATGCGCCTAGTGGAACGCCAACCGACGTGCCCACTCAGCTGTCCATCGAATGTCACAAACATTAAATGATAAACTGACAGAGTTGGCAGCACGCCTCCCAAAGTCTGAACAGTCGGCAGCTTTTTCAGAAGGCGAAGCATCGCCAACGTCAGCATCATCATTACTCCCCTCCGACGGCTACTGCCACGTGGCCACCCAACCATCTCGCATGTGCCTCCACGACCATGCACCCAAACCTGCATACGCCTCAAAAGCTGTGCGCCTCAGACTTTTCACTGATCCCTAAAGACAGAAGGAAAGTCACTGTTACAACTCTGCATGCGACTCAAAAGCCATGCGCCCCAGACTTCTTCCTGATCCCAAAAGACAGGAGTAAAGTCACTACTGAAGCTCTGCATGCGCCTCAAAAGCCATGCGCCCAGAATGGTTCGTGACTCCTAAAGGTTACGAGCCAAAGTCTCCTCATGCGCCCAGTCCTAGGCGCATCCTACCAGATTACTCCTCCCACCAAATTCGAGATCTTCGATCCATGGGTCGATGACACGTGTCCTTTGACTCAACTCATCCAAGATCTCAGCAACAGAAAGATCTTCTTCTCCGCTATGTGCCGGTTCACAACAGCAACATGAAGAAGTCAACCCCCTCGATCAGGGCGCATCGTCCATGCACCTCCATCAGCAATCAACATGTGGCATCCCCGCGTACAGGCGCATCCTATATATGCGCGCATGTGCAGCCAGCCTACAAAACTATAAATAGAGGGATCATTTCCTTCTTTTACACACACACGGACCAACCTACGTGCACACATATCAACTTCTACAGCGAACAGACAGATACATCGCACCACCAGAGAGGCAGATACAGACACTCAACGTCTTCCTCCTCTCAGCAAGCTCTAGCACCCAGAGCAATCCAGACCTTCAGAGAACCGATAACCGTCGTCAGATCATCAACGGAGTCAACGCATTACCACTCACTCCATTGGCACAAGGAACCCAGATTAAACAAAAGTGTACTCCTAGGACTACGCCTAAGTCCTATATTGTAACACTGTTCTATTTGTATTAAAATTTACAATCAAAGAATTTTAATGGCAAACAAGCTGGCGACTCTGCTGGGGACCTCTTTCTCCTCCAACGAGAAAGCTGTATCGCAATCTGACGACGTGAAGGTGGGCTCCTCCCACAAGATGCTGGTCATACGCCATAATTAACAGGCGTATGAGGAGTTCATATCTGAAGGCAGTGCGAGTCCTTCGAAGCGGCTGCCAAAGCCGAAGAAGACCCGCCTAGTCTGGGAGCACAAGGTCGACGCCGCGGGCACCACCACCGAAGGGGATGCGCCAATCCAGCCTTCCCTTCCTGCTGACGTCCTCAGCAACCAAGATGCGCCCGCTGGTACAATGCATCTCTCTGGGAAACGTACGGCTAACCACGTTCCCCAGCCATCTCCCTCTCAGGCGAGAAAGATGCGTCGACGGAGCAGGGGCGCAGCCAATGCCCCGCGCATCACCTCTGATGCGCCACAGAAGATCTCTGTCTTTGACAGACGCACTCGCTGTAGTGGCGAGGAGAATTTGGATTCTGAGTACTATGTGCCCCAGCGGCCTGGTACAAAGAAGTCCAAGGCAGCACGGGCCATGCATCCCAAACGTTCTATGCCAGCAACAAGCCAGACGCATGCGCTCACAATCATGCACGCTGTTGATGGTAAGTTGTACAAGGTCGACTCGAGTGCTGCGGCGCCGAGAACGAGCCGACCTTCAAAGTCCTTGTCTCACTTGGGCGCATCTACTGCGTGCACAACCAAGTCGAGTAAGGGAAATCCAGTGGTCTTGAACTCCCGTGCCTCCTCTGGTTGTGCGTTTGAGGTCCGTTCAAGTCACTCCAAATGCTGTGGTTCCTCCACTACTGATCGGGATGCCTGTTTGGTATTAGATCAGGGGGCGCAGCACTCACTTGACCACCCCGGTGCTTGGCCTTGCCATGCGCCTGAAGGGGGTGCGAAGGTGGCACTCTCCTCCAGCGATCTGCGTAACGTGATCACTCACAAGTGCCGATCAGGAGAGTTGACTGACAAGCACGATGCACCTCTCATGGGGCATACTTGTGCTGTGGTCACCATCAACTGCTTTTGCAAAGCGGCAGTCCCACCAAGGTAGTCGGTGTTCCAGCGGCTGCAATCATCAACACCTCTCCGATGTCGCCTCGAAAAGAAGGTGTCAACAGAAGAGGAACCAACGGTTGCTTCATACAACGTGATCTCCAACTCCTCGTCAGTCCGAAAGACGACTGGCGGTCTCTCTTCCTCGTCCAAGAGCCAGCCGAGGAAAACCAAGACAGCTGTCTCATCCTCCGGAGTGTTCGAAGGCACTCGAGCGAGGAAGAAGTTCTTGGAGGAAGCTGGGGGTAGTCAGACCCTTGTCGAGCCTCCTTCCGAAGACGAGTGTGTCCAAAGCACACTTGGGGCAGATCCTCGAGGCGAAGTCAGCCTCCTAGAAGCCCCTGAAGACGAGGATATCCCCCAGAACATAGCTGGGGGTAGTCTAGCATCAGCGGACCCGAGTTTCGGAGATGAAGAGGCCCTTCAAGACGGAGCTGAGGGTAATCAGGCCCTTGCAGATGCGCCTGTGGTGAATGTTCATCCGAACATAGCCGGGGATAGCCCAGACGAAGCTCTAGGAGAGGCAACTCCCCTACAAGGGAGTGAGGCCGAGAGTGAGGCCTCAACTCATCCATCCACTTCCGGCCGCGTCATGACAGTGAACGTGACTGAGGCTGATGTCGAGTCTGATGCGCCGCCAACAGACCTCGTACAGCGCATAGATACCCTGGAGGAAGGACTCAAAACTCTCTCTGTCTCCATGCAAACACTGACTCAGGCAGTATTTGAGATACGGTCAGCTTTGACTAGGACACCTTCTACCGGTCCCGATCCAGGGGCCAATGGAGAGTCGAGTGTACCCCTTCAACAGGTATCCTCGGACGCAGGTCGCCAAGAAGCACCTCGGACGTCAGAGCCCTCAAATGCTCTACATCCGGTGGTACCACCTTTCCCGACTCCCAGCTCTACGGAAGACGTGGTCGAGATGATCAGGGACCTGCGCGAGCGCTTTGAGTCCAAGACGAGACAAGAGGAGCGCCAGAAAATGGGCATCCCCTAGCCTTATCCTCTCGAATGGAACAAGGTGGTTTATCCTTCAAAGTATAAACCACAAAAACTGACGCCGTACCACGTGAAGGACTCTCCTTGTGGCTACCTGACGTATTTCCAGTCTCAGACGGGACATCTTCCGAAGGAGGACGCACTTCTTACCAGCATATTTGTTGGGGCACTGAAAGGAGTGGCATACAACTGGTACTGCAGCCTCCCCGACAATTCAATATCTTCCTTCGACGACCTGACGCGCCTCTTTCTCGATCGCTTCTACGACGACGGGAAGGACATGACAATGGCATCCCTTATAGAGATATGCCAGAAGGAGAAGGAAACAGTTCGAGTGTTCATCGAACGCTTCCGACAGGCCTGCTTCAGACTGCCCCCGGGCATGCCAGAACATGCGCTCCTCTCCTCCTGCAGCATAAACATGCTGCCTGCAGTCAAGCTCTGGCTCAACTCCACTCCTCCTCCCGACTGGAGCTCCTTGATCATTGAAGCAGAAGCCGCGGAGAAGAAGGCAGCCAACGCTCGTCTTCTGGAAGTCAGTTTCCCTACCTTCGAGGACAAGGGAAAATGGCCTGCAACCAACAACCCCGCACGAGAGACAAAGGGGAAGCAGGCATTGACTGTCAATGCCTCAAAAGGTGCATCAGCACCTTCTCGGAAGCCTCCACTTGCATCGAGGCCGAAGAAAGTTTATTCGTTCAACGACGAAGACACCCTGCAGCTCTTTGAGATACTGAAGCAGGGCGACAAGATCAAGCTTCCGGACCCTAAGCGTCCCGATGAGGTTGGGAAAGTGGACAACCCGAGGTACTGTCACAACCATCGGTTTGTTGGACACCCAACCAAGGACTGTTATGTCCTCAAGAATTACATCCAGCGCATGATCAATACGGATGTAATCTCCGTCGACTACGAAGAGAAGACGGTGTCAGCCAACGTGATGTCACTCCAGTTTGGCACCCTGCCGCCGACTACAACACAGGATGGCGTCGTCCCCATCCCTAAGATGACAATGGAGGTGGTTAACTTACCACCAACCCGTGACAACGTGAGTGGACTTATCCCACTCACCACATCTCGAGGAGAGATCCTGTGGGTTCACCCCGATCTTGTCTTCGAGGTGACTCAACCGGAGGTACGCCCTACCTCCAAGTCCAAAGACAGGAAGATCAAGTCTTGCCGCATGGTCTCTTCTTCAGCGGAAGAGGCACTTCCTGTGCAGACGCGTTCACAACAGAACGCCCAACCCGACGAAGCTGCCGTCGAGATGGTGCCTCCTGGTACCGTCCCTGCTGTCCAGGACGAGGGCCCATCTAAGCCCTCAGTAGCCAATAAACAGAAGCAGATAGAGGCCCGCTTCGATAGGCCTCTGCAAAAAGAGAATGCTTCGGGGCTATCCAAGCCCCACAACTTCGACATACCGGCGCAACTCGCCAGTACTCCCGCCCGCCTATCTCTGTTCGAGCTCCTCCGTCTTTTCAAAGACTCCCGAGAAGCTCTCTGCGAAGCTCTAAAGGATGCTGAATCCTTTCTCAGTCAGGTCAAGCAGCCGGAAGATCTCCCGACTGTGTGCAAGCACTGTCACTGTACGGAGGAGGTTATCTCCAATATAACCTTCACCCAACAGGACATGTTGCTTAAACACAATCGACACAATAGGCCGCTGTATTACACAGGGTACATCGGTTCAGTCAAGGTGAAGTGAATTCAGATCGATCCGAGGTCTTCCCTCAGCATCATCCCGAAGACGCTGCTCTCAACACTGGGGATCCCAATGTACCGACTGGCGCCCTCCAACACAACAATCAGTGGTTTCAACGCCAGCAAAAGCGAACTACTGGACAAAATATGACTAAAGTGCCACATCGGTAACCTCAGAACCGAGGTCACTTGTTATGCCGTGGACGCTGAAGTCAACTACAACATTCTGTTGGGTCGTCCATGGCTGCACGAGTACATGGTGGTGCCATCCACGCTCCACCAATGTATGAAGTACGTGTCCACTAATAACGTCATCCGTACGGAGTTCGCGAACATCGACCCCTTCAAGGGATTGAAGCCTACTTCACCGATGCCGACTTATACAAGTCACCTGACGAGGAGAAGGCCAATGATGCTGATGACGAAGCAGAAACGGCAGCAGAGCCGGACATAGAGCCTGAGGTCACTCCCGATGCTCCTTTGAAGATCCGACTCAAAGGCAAACCACCTCAAAAGTTGCCCCCCATGAGCAATAAGCTATCCGGGAAAGCACCAGCTGCTCCTGAAGCTCCCCTGAAGATACGGCTCAAGGAAAAGCCCCCTCAAACATCGGCTCCCCTTGTGGCAAAACTACAGGGGAAGGCGCCAATCACCGGAGGCACAGCAGAGGCACCTCTGAAGGTGCGTCTGAAGGGCAAGCCGCCGCCATCCCAACCGCCAGAGAAGGCCCATGTAGTCCTCTCGGACTCCCAGATCAACGCTGTGGTGGACCCTCCCGATCCTACTCCAGTGCTTACAGATGAAGAGCTGGGGGAATATATCTCGGCCAATGTAGATGCCCCATCTCTCGACAATGTAATCCCACGGGATAAAATCTCGCATTTCATCAATAATAGAGTGTCTTTTAATTATTCTAGTCTTCAACATTGGAATGCCATGTATACATTAGATAACGCTCTACGGTCGTTGCAAACACAAATAACGACCGTCCATCATGTAAATCGAGTAGTCCCGTCCCAAGGGGTCTGTTACATAGTCCTACCACGAAGTCGAAACGAAGAATCCATCATCTTCGGCAAGGTCGAGCGTCATTAAGACCTCCTGCCACTCGAGCCAGAACCAGATGTCGGCAGAATGCAACTCTATCGGTACACGGACAAGGCAAAGTACCTCATCCAAAATATGGGTGACGACCTAAAAAGCGACAAAGGCCTGAACTATGGCAAAGGTCGACGTCTCCCTCTCCGGCTTCCAACACCTAAAGGAAAGCCGCAGGACTACTACAACAAAACTCGACGGGGGGTAGGCTATGTCATGCCGCCGTCAACTCCAGAGAGTTCGGACGCAGAGGAAGTTGAACATTCTCACTCGTCTGAAGCATCAATGTGGGATTCCGATACCAGTATCGAATCTGTCTTCAAGAGAGTGCTGTCAGCCAACATGACATCGGCACAATCTCAAGAAGAAGAAGGCGAAGACCAAATGCCAGAATTCTTCGAAGAAGAACCCTGGGCTCAACGCCTGGGACAACAATGGGAGTCTCGTTTCGAATTACGTAAACCTCCCACCGAGGATGAAGTCGAGCAGATCGACCTTGGGGATGGATCTTCTTCCAAACCCATCTTCGTCAGCAAAAACCTAAAAGGAGAAGACCGAGAATCTTTAATCCAGCTGGCTAAAGAATATATCGACGTCTTCGCCTGGAGCTACAAAGATATGCCGGGACTTGATCCCCAGATTGCGATGCATAGGTTGAACATCTTGCCTGATGCCAAGCCTATCAAGCAACAACAGCGGCACTTTCGTCCGGACATCATGAACGCCATCGATCAGGAGGTAGACAAACTCTTGACTAGCAGCTTCATCCGTGAAGAGCAACACCCAGATTGGGTAGCCAACGTCGTCTCCGTCACCAAGAAGAATGGAAAGATACGAGTCTGTATCGACTTCAGAGACCTCAACTCTGCTTGTCCGAAGGATGAATTCTCGCTTCCAATCACCGACGTGATGATCGATAACACATGTGGCTTCGAGCGCATGTCTTTCATGGACGGGTATTCAGGCTACAACCAGATCAAGATGTTCTCCGATGACGCAAAACATACGTCATTCAGGACTCCAAAGGTCATTTTCTGCTACACAGTGATGCCCTTCGGCTTGAAGAATGCTGGTACGACATACCAACGTGCTATGAGCACCATTTTCCGTCAGCATCTTCGTAAGACAGTCGAATGCTATGTCGACGACATCGCAGTCAAGAGCCGTCTCAAAGGAGATCACCTGCATGACCTCAAGACAGTCTTCGACCTCATGCGGGCGCATCAACTCAAGATAAACCCCGCTAAATCCTTCCTTGGGGTTTCGAGCGGAAAGTTCTTGGGCATCATCATCACGACGAAAGGCATTCATGTCGATCCCGAGAAGACCAAAGCAATTCTTGATATGGACCCTCCGAAGAATATTCGAGAACTTCGAGGCCTACAGGGACGTCTGGCATACATCCGGAGGTTCATAGCAAACCTTTCCGGCAAATGTCAACCCTTCATCCAGCTCATGAAGAAGGGAGTCTCTTACGTCTGGACAGAGGAATGCCAAAAGGCTTTCGACGACATCAAAGCCTACATGACGAGCCCTCCAGTCCTGGTGGCACCCGTCGCCGGCAAACCATTCCTACTCTACGTACGTGCCATGGATCATTCCCTCGGTGCCCTGCTAGCTCAGAACAGCGACACAGGCTATGAGCAAGCAATCTACTACCTCAGCCGAACTCTGATCGGGCCGAACACCGGTACAACCCCGTTGAAAAGGAGTGCTTGGCTCTGGTATTTGCCATCCAAAAGACTCGTCATTATGTCTCGGGCCAGACAATTCACGTCATTTCCCGAGTCAATCCGCTCAGGGTCCTCATGACGAAGCCAGGATCACTGAACTCCCGGCTAGCCCCATGGGCGATCTTGCTAACGCCATACAACATGGTGTTCGTTCCACGGAAGGCTGTTAAGGTTCAAGCTCTGGCCGACTTCTTAGCTGCACACTCCATCCCAGAGTCCTCAAGACTCTATGAAGACATCCCGGATGAGGTCCAAGAATCAAATATCATCGAAAAAAGCTCCGTCTGGCGGATGTTTTTCGATGGCGCTTCAAGAACAGGCCCCAAAGGACAAATCGTCGCAGGAGTGGGGGTGGTATTAGTCTCTTCCGATCAGCTGGTCATCCAGCGTGCTTACTCCCTTTCGAAGCCGTGCTCCAACAATGTTGCTTAGTACAACGCGTTCATTATGGGACTCCAGCTGGCGCAACAGCTGGGGGTGAATCATCTGGAAGCCTACGGCGACTCAAAGCTCGTCGTAAATCAGATCAGAGGGCAATACGAGGTTCGCCATGAAGATTTGATCCCCTACCATGAAGTTGCATTGAACATCACTTCAACCTTCACCGGGTTCTTCATCGAACACGTACCTCGTCTACAAAATCTAGAGGCCGATGCTCTGGCTGGCCTCGTAGCCTCTTTGGCGGCACCCCTCGGAACTCAACACTACGTCATGGTTGTGGGTCGAGACTTGGTCTTCCCTAAAAATAACCTGCGCTCACAAGTGGCTCACGCCATGTCAACGGGGGCCGGTGTTAACGTCCGAGATTGGAGATTTCCGTTCATCGACTTCGCTGTCTACGGAATTCTCCCAGAGGACCCGAAAGAAGCCGTCTCGGTCAGGAGACGCTCTCTTCGATTCTACTACGATACGGCTACTAAAATGCTGTACCGACACTCCTACGATGGACTTCTCCTTCGATGTTTGTCTAACGAAGAAGCAGCCGAAGCCCTTCGAGAAGCTCATGATGGAACCTGCGGGGACCATCAGCCCGGTCCTAAGTTGCAGGATCGACTGTGACGCATGGGCTATTACTGGCCAACTATGGCCGCTGACGTTGTTGAAGATGCTAAGAAGTGCCATGCGTGCCAGCTTCACGCAGACTTCATTCATACACCGTCCGAACCACTACATCCTACAGTCGCCTCCTGGCCCTTCGAAGCTTGGGGAATGGACATTGTGGGATCGATCACCCCTCCTTCATCGAGAGGACACCGCTTCATCCTAGCAATCAACGACTACTTCTCCAAATGGGCAGAAGCAGTTCCTCTGGCAGAAGTGAATAACTCCAGGATGATCAGCTTCATCAAGTACCATGTCATCTACCGTTTCGGGGTACCCCAGAGGATTATCCACGATAATGGTCCTCAGTTCACCAGCCATGTCTTCAGTCAATTCTGTGATAAGAATCGCATTCAAAACGTGGCATCAACCGCCTACAATCCGGCAGCAAACGGATTGGCAGAGGCGTTCAACAAAACTATTGTCAGGCTACTCAAAAAGGTCGTGTCATCTAACAAACGCGACTGGGATGAAAAGCTTGGCGAATGCCTTTGGGCCTACCGTACAACGGTACGGACCCAGACAGGCAACACACCATTCTCCTTGGTCTACGGGAGCGAAGCGGTACTGCCTCTCGAGATTCAGATACCCTCACTTTGCGTAGTAATCACAAACCAACTCACAGAAGAAGACAATCAACGTCGTCGTCTACGGGAACTGGAGGCACTTGACGAAAAGCGTCTTCTAGCTCAACAACGCATCGAACTCTACCAAGCCCGTATATCACAAGCTTTCAACAAGAAGGTCAAACAGAGGACTTTTCAAGTTGGCGACCTGGTTCTGGCAGTCAGGAGGCCGATGGTCTTGACTCACAAAACACCAGGAAAGTTCGAGCCCAAATGGGGAGGACCTTTTATCATCGAGACGGTATACTCAAACAGTGCTTACCGTCTCGCCAAACCCAATGGGGACTTGTTCATGATGCCCATCAACAACAAGTTCCTAAAGAAGTACTACTCTTGATATCTTTCAGACATGTGCTTCCACCAGGGGATCTGTGGACCCAATCATCAGGGCTCACAGACAATTCCCTTCCACAAAATCATACGCTTCCGGAACCCAGCTGTTCTGTGGCATCCTCCAGTAGAAGAACAACCACGTCCACATCACCTCTGAGTTGTTCCCCTACGCCCTACAAGGCAGAATCTTACATCTCGTAAGATTACGCTATCCTTCATGTTTACCACGTCCACATTACCTCTGAGTAAACATCCCGTACAGACAACCCCCGTGTTGCCATACATCGATCGCAGAACTTCCACGTCCACATTACCTCTGAGTAGTTCCGTGCATCTCCCAGAGTCATTCCTACCACGTCCATAACACCTCTGAGTAGGAAGATTCTATCATTTGAACCCCATATTTGCCACGTCCACATTACCTCTGAGCAAATACATTAGGTCCTTCAAACTTATTATCTGTATCTAAAACCAAGGTACGCAAAAGATAATAGGTCCACACAAATCATCAAAGTTCATGACAAGCAAAAATGAACACATCGCAGAAAATGGTGTACTTCTTTATTTCTAAAAAAAGGAGAGTAAAGGATTACACTATCCCCAGCAAGAGTTGCAAAAAAATACAAAAAGCAGACACTACAAGCCCTAAATATCCCCGGGGTTGGTGGAAAGCTCTGTAATTCGGCGTTTCAAATCTGCCGCCCGAGTCTCTACAGTCGCCAAGACTCGACGTTCAGCTTCTTGACGCATCGCTTCAACAGCCTCAGTAGAAGTTTCATTCTCGTGCTTCTCATCAAGCTGCTGTCTCTGCTGAGCCAGGGTAAGAGCTCGAAGAGTGAAAGCTGCTTCCTCCTTCTTGAATGCTACGTGTTCAGCCTGGACACGTTCAGCGTCCAATAGGAGTCGGGCCCGTTGATCTTTAAGGTGGCGCATCTGCGCGTCAATCTCCGCAATATTAGCGTCCAACGCAGCTCGCGTCTCCACTGTCTCCCGCATAGACTGAGACAATTGCTCCACCACAGCTTCAGTCTCAGCCACTTCGTATTTCCAGACACTCACTGTGGCCTGGTAAGAAGACTCAGTCTCGACGAGCAGCTTCTCCTTCTCCGCATCTATCAGGACAGAGAGGTTATTTCGCTGGATGCGCTCTAATTCGAAAAGCTGCTGGTCCAACTCAGCAACCGTGGCTTCCAGAATGATGGCCAGGTGATCATGGCCCTGGTGAACACGGATCAAGTTGATATGAGGCAATGCCAGAGTTCTTGCCGTCGCAAAGCTCCCCTTGGCGTCCGTCACTGTCGACACCCCCCTCTGCAGCATTTTGTACACTGCCTCAACGATGAATTTCACATATTCATCTGCGTCCGCCAGCACCTGCGGTATCATAGCAGGGGTTGGAGGAACTACTCCAGTCGGCGGACCGGAAGAAGACCCGCCGACCTCAACCTGCGAGTCTGGAACCTCGGTATCAGTAGGCTCTTCATCAATAGGGGCCTGACTACTAGTCCAAGGAGCCAAGGAAACAGAAGAAGCCGGGATAGGCGTCGAGATCGTACCCCAAGTGGAAGGAGCAATAGAGGGTTCCGTTATACCCTTACCCTTTCCAAACTCGGAAGTAACACCGACGTCAGTGACCACCTCTCCAATACCCAACGTGCTATCACCAGCCAATACTTTCCCTGGCAGAACGGGGAGATCAACACTTACCTCCCGACTCGTCCCTGAAGTCAGGACCGTCAGACGAGTCCCTTCATCAAATCCCTCTACAGGGACAGGATCTGTCGCTACCACCCGATCGGCAGCCACCTCAGCTTCCGCCGTTGAGTCCGGGGTAGGGCTTGGCAATGATGCAGCCGACCTCCCCTCATCATAACAAGGAGGGGAATCAACCCTCTCCTCTATTTCAATCACATCTGTTGCCCCCGCAACAGGCTCTTGTAACTCTGGAGCAATGTCATCCGAAGACGACGAACTCCACCCCACATCATCATCACGAAGCCCCGTGTCAGCTGGACCCTCAACGTCCGAAGCCCTCACGGTGGCTGGCACCTCCCCGGAAGTTGCTGCAACCTCTGCATCTCTTTCAACAAAGTCTGGAAATAGTAAAACCTCTGCGGGAACATCTTCAAGAATATCCTCTATTGGAGACATTACCATCGGAGGGATGCACTCATCAGAAGAGCTTGCTACCTCCTTCGATTTACTGACACCCGGTTTTGAAATGCGGGTCTTCTTCTTCGACGATCCCGACAAGAAGAAAAGCACAAGTCACCAAAATGTCAAGATGAGCCAAAATTACGGAGGACTCCTTACCACAGCAGGAGCTGATTCTACTGGCGGTATAGGTGGTACTCCCGTTGCCTTTGGAGTCGTCATCTTCCTCGACCTTTTTGGTACAGACGAGCCAGCTTCCGCATCAGCCCGCCTCTTCCCAACAAGGCGATCTCTCACTGATGCTGCAGCAGCAGCCCAATATCCCGCCGGTTCTGGTGGACGATATGACCGAGCCACCATCAACATGTTAGCCCTGGCCTCCAGCTGAGTTCCAATGATGAAACTAGTCTCTCTTTCATAACCTAAAGACGCAGCATTCATTGTGCAATACAGCTTAGCGGTCGAATACAGGATCTGTGGTCGAGGGTTGTGAACGGGCACCGTAAACTGAACACCAGTACACCCGACATTGTAATATTGCCAGCCCCGAGCTCCATCCAGCAAACTACCGATGAACCCCAGACTGTTACTGGGATTCCGTAGCATCAGCTGAGTATAGCCAAACTGGCGAGCGAACCGGCTGGGCAGATATGGCTCCAGATAACACCTATTCTGGTTCCGATAGACCAAGTGAGAAGGCCGAATACTTTACAACCAACGAAAACTCTATTTCGGCAGAGTAATCGTATCTTCACCAGAGTCGACTAAATCTTGGTCAGCCTCAAAATCTTTGAAGATGGGGGCGACCTTGACAATCTCCCACCCCTGAAGGTAGGACAAAACTCTCCTACAAACGGGGACGCCAGTGTGTAACCACTTCCTCTTGTAGAAGCGGCGGATAAAGGTATCTCCTTCAACATGATCCTCCTCCGGACCGGGACTCATCACATTCGGATGATACAGAATTAGCCATCCCATAAGATAATGGAATGGCAATTCAGCCCGGGGAAAGTTGTCGTTTTTGCCTCTCCCCTGGATCACGTCATCAGCAAAAGTCCTCAAACCCCGTAATAGGTTACACACCATAGCGAGAAGGAGAGCTAAGGGACGCCCAAAAGCCAACTTTACGGCATACAAAATAAGGTTCCGGTGTACCCTCTCCACTGCACCAGATCCGCCCGTAAACACACAATCTCGGAGCCATATCATCAAGTATGCTGTCAGCACCGCTTTAGACGACATCCGGTGTGCACAGTGCCAGAAACAGCTATACGCGTTCTCGCCATCCTCATTGAAACGAGGAGTCCTCTCGTCCAGCCGACTTATCTCAGAAGTCACTTCCGCAGGTTTCAGCCCTTGCGGAGTCGTAAATCGGATCCTCGAGGGGTCCTCCAAATCCTGCTTGAAAACATAATCCCTCCAAGCAGTCACATGAGGCTGAGTCTTGACTTTGTCCTTCCGATGCATCAAATAATGATGGCTCGCCACTTCCTTGAAAACGGCCATCATCTCCGAGTCCTTATTTTCCAGAACCTGGATCTCTTTATTTGATGGAAAATATTCCTCGTACGGCTCTGAGCCCCAGAAAAGCTTGGACACTTCGTACATCTCGTGGAGAGCCAACCCCAACTCCCCCACGGGAGTGTAGAAGGTGCCAGTCTGGGTATTGAACAACTCCAAGAGTGCAAGGAACATAGGCTTATTGAGATGCACGCCAGCCTGCGTGGCACGGATAGCGGCTGTCAGCCCAATCTCCTTAAGCTCAGCCTTGAACTTCGAAAGCACCCAAGTGGTCAACTCGTCCCACCTCGAGATATGATGACACCAACCTTCGACCTTAAAGCTATATTTCGGATACATGACCCTTGATGTCAGCAGCCGACTCGCGAAGGTTAAAGCATTGAAGGCAAAAGTGTCAGTTGGGACTTCACTGTAGAGGCTCCCAGGACGCAAAGTTCGGCAACTGAACGAGGGACCGGTTCCTGAAGCAGATAGGGTATCCCTCTGATTCGAGGTAGCATCAATCGAAAGAGAACCTCCTAGGGCCCCTTCCTGAGAAGGAGTAAGATCCCAGGACATCCTTTTCTTCGAAGCTAAACGATAGAAGGCCGTCAGCGGCAACTGGCGGTCAAGTTGTCGCATGTACAGCACCATGCCTTTTGCAGAAAAGAACCAGTCTTCTTTGACCTTCAGTATCTTCGCTTCAGTAGAGATCAGGCGGTCGCCGAACAAAAAGGCAGGTTTCAAGAAGGTCACATCCTCGGATTCAGCAGATTTCAGTTTTCCGCTCTCCATCATGCTCTGGAGGAAAGTCGGCAACTGGTTCTGGATCTGCAGCACCCTCTCAGGAGGTTGATCCTGTAAGATAACACCCTTGGCAGGGTTGACAACTGCCTCATCAAAATCAACTTCCATTTGACAAAGGGAAGCATCCAGAAGGACCTCATTCAGCAACGGAATCGTCATCGATACTGGCACAACAAAAATCAAAGGTCAGACAAAAAGACAAAGTGTGTCAAAGCAACCTCGCGTGTCATCTGGATTTAAACCCATGCGCCTCAGTAAAAGGCTTTGGCGCATCATCAGGGTGTAAACCCATGCGCCTCAGTGAAAGGCTTCGGCACATCATCAGGGCATAAACCCATGCGCGTCAGCAAAGGCTTCGGCGCATTCAGGGTGTAAACCCATGCGCGTCCGCAGTTAAACCTCGGTGCATGATAAAGGCCTAAACCTATGCACGTCGGTGGGGTAAAACCTCGGCGAGGACAGAAGTCCATGCGCGTCGGCAGAAGAGAGTTAGGGTACGTCAACTCATTCGCATGATCCAAAGACCGCCTGAACAAAGAAAGTAGTGGAAAAGACGACACCCACCCGTCATAGCGGGGCGAACGTCGGCCGGAGTCACAATGGTGATAGGGGCATCCCCCTCGGCATACTCCACCGGCTCCTTTCCCTTGCCAGCACCGCCGCGAGGAGTCTTGGGAGCCATTTCTTTGAGAGAAGAAAAGTTAGGGTTTTTGAAGACCTCTAAAGAAAGCAAAAGCAAGGAGAAGAAGAACTCTCTTTCTCCATCTCTCGCCTATTTATAGGGCTTGGTCGCACGTGTGAACCGATGATGTGTGATCTCAGCCGTCGCCTCGGGTTCTGTGAAGAGATAACCACAAATAAAACCAAAAAAGATCATCATTAATCTTTTTTTAGGTTACCAAGGCGTCATCATTTGTACTAACTGAGCGGAGCATGCGCCCAGCACTGACGCACGGAGTATCTATGCGCCCTGACGGTCATGCGCCTACACTACCATGCTTCTTATTCAAAGTAATCCAAAACTTATCTAAAAGTTTTGAAAACTTTGAAGGGGGTCTTGTAGAAGCATGGAATTTCAGAACCAGAAAGTCTATGCGCCAGACTACATGCGCCAAAGCTTGGACAATGTGCTTCACAGTAAAAGCAACAAATATAGACATTGAAAGAGGACTTTTTATTTAACATATAAAAGTCTATTACATGTCTAAAAAAGACTGTACAAAGGAGAAAGAAAAGATCCTAAGTCTACAGCCAGCAATCAACATGCGCCCTTGGCCAGGTGCATCCCAACATGCGCCCTCAGCCAGGCGCATCCCACCATGCGCCCTCAGCAAGGCGTATCCTTGTCAGCAGCTCAGTTATGTGCACCCTCAGTTATGTTCATCCCTTGGACAGCTCGGTTATCCCTTCAGCAGCCCAGTTATGTGCCATCCTTCCAGCCAGGCTTACCTGGCCGAGCAGGACGAGGGTGGCAATTAACCCCCCATCCAGAGAAAGAGCCTCAAAAGCCAAAGGAAGAGAAGAGCACCACAATCGACCCGCGGCTAAAGGAGCAGCTTCCAACCAGAATGGGCAACACCCACGCAGAGAAGGAGCTCGCCAAAGCTCGAGAAAGACGGTCAGGGCACCGCAATTCCGATCTACGGCTCTTCCTGCACAACAAAGATGAGGCCCGAGCATCCCTATCTTTGGATGCAACAGACACCTTTCGCCTGCCTCGGAAGCCCTCGACTCCGACTTTTGGATGTAACAGTCACCTTCAAGTGCATCAATGAAGACATTGCATCGCATCTTCATCCTCGGGAGCATCTCGTCAATAGAATACATTCGAGTAAACGAATTCATGTCAGAAGGACGTGAGAGAACGAGAAGTAAACCCTCTCTCCATGCCACTATTTATAGGTCGGGCAGATCAAACCCATGCGCCAAGTAGATGGCTCTCCGAATTTCGTGCAATGAATTTGCATTAAATGGATGAACCGGACGCTTCGAATTCACCAAAGTCAAAATGGCTATTTAAAGCACTCGAAGAACGTAACAGTTGTACCATCAAAGACGTCTCACGAAGCGGATGTGCCGGCCAGACCGCGCATCACACAGACGCGCCCTTTAACATCAAGCGCATCACATAGACGTGCCCTTCAATACCAAGTACATCACAGGGGATGCGCCCCCATGCGTCCCCATGCGCCTAGTAGAACGCCAACCGACGTACCCACTCTGCTGTCCATCGAATGTCACAAATATTAAATGATGAACTGACAGAGTTGGCAGCACGCCTCCCAAAGTCTGAACAGTCGGCAGCTTTTTCAGAAGACGAAGCATCGCCAACGTCAGCATCATCATTACTCCCCTCCGACGGTTACTGCCACGTGGCCACCCAACCATCTCGCATGCGCCTCCGCGGCCATGCGCCCAAACCTGCATACGCCTCAAAGGCTGTGCACCTCAAACTTTTTTCTGATCCCTAAAGATAGAAGAAAAGTCACTGTTACAACTCTACATGCGCCTCAAAAGCCATGCACCCCAGACTTCTCCCTGATCCCAAAAGACAGGAGTAAAGTCACTACTGAAGCTTTGCATGCGCCTCAAAAGCCATGTGCCCAGAATGGTTCCTGACTCCTAAAGGTTACGAGCCAAAGTCTCCTCATGCGCCCAGTCCTAGGCGCATCCTACCAGATCACTCCCCGCACCAAATCCGAGATCTCTGAGCCATGGGTCGACGACACGTGTTCTTTGACTCAACTCATCTAAGATCTCAGCAACAGAAAGATCTTCTTCTCCGCTACGTGCCGGTTCACAACAGCAACATGAAGAAGTCAACCCCCTCGATCAGGGCACATTGTCCATGTGCCTCCATCAGCAATCAACACGTGGCATCCCCGTGTACAGGCACATCCTACATATACGCGCATGAGCAGCCAGCCTACAAAACTATAAATAGAAGGATCATTTCCTTCTTTTACAGACACTCAACGTCTTCCTCCTCTCAGCAAGCTCCAGCACCCAGAGCAATCCAGACCTTCAGAGAACCGATAACCGTCGTCAGATCGTCAACGGAGTCAATGCATTACCACTCACTCCATTGGCACAAGGAACCCAGATTAAACAAAAGTGTACTCCTAGGACTACGTCTAAGTCCTATATTGTAATATTGTTCTGTTTCTATTGAAATTTACAATCAAAGAATTTTAATGGCAAACATGTACGTGTCTACATTTTCAAGCATACTAGTGACAAGCAGATGATCATTCTTAACGAGCAGATAGAGTAGCAACACATATTCTTGCATTTGATTCAATTCAATTATCTTCTCTTATCTTTTGTTGGGGTATCGTTGATCATCGAGACAAGACAACAGAGTGGACTAGAGATCATTTTCTTAGGCATATAGATAAATGTTTATTCGGTTAAAGCAACTCACCGAGATGAATCTTAGTTGAGAGAATGAAGGACTTCACGCGCCGTTCACGAACAATTCATGCGGCCTACAATGGCACCAACAGTTGATTAGCATACTTCGTCTCTTTCTCTCAAGATTCGGAATGAATATGAAATACGATGAAAGCGAACAATAAAAACCAATCATCGAAAACTAACACAAAAACGCATTCATCAAAACCAAGCAGCGAAGAGAAAACATTCAGCAAAACTCTTGGATTCATTTCAATAGAAGCCAATCCATCAATTGGAAAGATTCATTGCATTTCATCCGTGAACAATCGATACCGACAAAGGTTTCACCAAATACTCAGTTCATGACTGAGTCAACAAGCCGTAGGTATTACATAGTGGACCGCGAGAAGCGGGGCACTACATAATAACCCACTGAGAAAAAGTTTTGTCCTCAAAACTTAAGATACAAACTCACCGCCACTTTCTGGATCAAGCAAGGTGGAGAGGTTATAGACACGAACATTAGTCCGCTGCGGCTGGTTGTGCAGATTGTCTCGAAGGGGCGGTGGGCCTGGCAGCTGCCCACGCTCTTCAGTGTCATCTCTATTTCGATTTCTCTTCGGACAATTTCTGATGGCGTGACCCTGTTGGCCACAACGAAAACAAGCATAATTTGCGGAACGACAGTCCTCCTTGGTGTGTCCATGCTTTCCACAGTGACTGCATACCAAACCTTTCGCAAAGCGATATTCTTTATTCGCATGTCATCGTCGACCGCAGTGGGTACAGATTATTTCATTTCGTGGTTCCCCATCGATCTTTTTCTCTCCGTCATGATATCTCTTGGCGGGCTGATTCTGACTGTTCTGCGCTTTATTGGACGCCTTCTTCTGCTGGAACTGTTCCACCTGTAGCGCCGCCTCAAAGGCTTGAGAATAGGACTTACATTCTCGATTCAGCACACTTAACTGGACGTCGTCATTCAGACCTCCAACGAATCGATTTATGCGAGTCTGTTCCGTGGGGAGAAAGGCAGCGACAAAATTTGCCAGCTTAGTAAATTCAGACTCATAATCCTCCACAAACATATTCCCCTGTTCCAGTGTGATGAAGTTATCCTCCATCTTCTTGCTCATGGCTGGAGGCAGATATTGATCCAGAAATGCCTTCTTGAACAAGGCCCATGAGATCTTCCCGTTCCTAGCCGTTGCGAGCAGCGCCGACTTCTTCGTCTTCCACCAATCCTTTGCCCACAGCCGTAGAAGCATAACGGCACAAACTACCTTCATGCCGCTTGGAACTCCTATGAACGCGAACAGACTCTCCACTTTATCAATCCAGTCCATCACCTTATCGGGTGATGTCCTGCCTTCAAATTCTGGAGGTTTCGCGTCTAAGAAGTCCTTTGGCCTAAAGACAGTGTGCCTTTGCGCTGGCTGGGGCTCATCACCCTCTACGGGCTCGATTTCGGGCATTCTCGTTGGTTTTGTCGCTGCAGTGGTATCTCGATTTGCCGCAAGCGCCGTGACAAGCTGGATCAAGGCATCCAACTGCTTTTGTTGGACAGCCGCTCGGGCCTGATGTATCTGATTTTGTTCCTCATTGTCCTGTCTCTGTAATTCCAACATTGTCATGATCCGTTCTACCGGATCGGTCGAGCCAGATGGACGATGAGGAGCTATTTCTCTACAAAATAGTATAACTTATGTCAGTCTCATAAAATATTATGGACTTATTGTATGGGGCATTGGTTTTCATAACTCAAAAATTGGGACACTTTTGAAAGCCGTCAAAGTACTTTATATACTTTTTGAAAACGATATTTACAAGAGGCCAAGGACGTAAAACCGTGCTCTGATACCACTTTGTCACGCCCCGATCCCGCTAGGGTCGTCCGTCTTGCTTGGATCCCTGCGGGATCGATCGTCCTCACTAAGGCGTGATGCCGTGCAAGCCTAAGTTGCGCTTGCACAAGGCCATGTACCTGCACAAAAACAACTAGTCAAGCAAAACACACGCACGCACCCATTAAAAAACCAAATGTTGGACACAGAGCTTTGAAATAGAAATACTCATTTTATTCATAGCTTGATAGGAATACAAGTACAAAGCTTTGTGAACTCAGATTTGCCTTATAATTTGGCTACAGGATTCTCTTTGAAATACTCTTTTGAAATTAGCTACAATGCCCATACATGATATCCCTTTATTACAAGCTGGAATTGAAAGACACCTTCAGAAGGAAAAGAAACTTGAACTTGACTTAAAATAAAAAGTAGCTTCGAGGCGATCCACAGCTCTACTAGGCTAGACGAGCTTCGGTGCCTCACTTGAAATCCCCCTGTCTCCTTTTTGCTTTCTGAAAAGGATGCCCATAACGTGGGTCAGCACACATCATGTACTGGCGAGCGGCTTTTGGCCGAACTCGCAAATCTCTGCACTAAATCAATATGTTGAGCTAACATTTACTAGTGATCTTTCTACTTGTCTTGGTTATTTTTAACAATTCATAAGAACATGACAGTAGAATATATCATAAGCAACTTACCCTCGCCGGCAGTCATCCCTGCACAAAACCACGTTAGCACAATTTTCAAAATGAGTAATTCATGATTCATTCTTGCAGATATTGAAGTTGTCATTCGGGTCATGCAGGTGGACTATTCTACATATTGGTCCATGGGTTATCCCCATGATTAGTCGCTGTGACTCTTTGGTTCAGCTCGTCGCTAAGGACTCAGATATCGGCTACACTTTTAACATGGGTTTCTTTTACCCAGTGTGCTCATAATCTCTCCTAGGCCGAGCGGTTCCAGGTGCCCCCAGATACCACCCGAAAGACAAATAATTCCTTGTATACAAGTTGTCTGAGACCAAATGCATGCTCTAGCCGTTCTATCAGATGAGACACACTTGGACTTATGCACAGATATACGACACGTTTGATTCGTGCCTTCAGGTTCTTCTCAACACGTACAAGTTCGTCTGTACGTGTCTACATTTTCAAGCATACTAGTGACAAGCAGATGATCATTCTTATCGAGCAGATAGAGTAGCAACACATATTCTTGCATTTGATTCAATTTAATTATCTTCTCTTATCTTTTGTTAGGGTATCGTTGATCATCGGGACAAGGCAACAGAGTGGACTAGAGATCATTTTCTTAGGCGTATAGATAAATGTTTGTTCGGTTAAAGCAACTCACCGAGATGAATCTTAGTTGAGAGAAGGAGGGACTTCACGCGCCGTTCACGAACAATTCACGCGGCCTACAATGGCACCAACAGTTGATTAGCATACTTCGTCTCTTTCTCTCAAGATTCGGAATGAATGCGAAATGCGATGAAAGCGAACAATGAAAACCAATTATCGAAAACCAACACGAAAACGCATTCATCAAAACCAAACAGCAAAGAGAAAATATTCAGTAAAACTCTTGGATCCATTTCAATAGAAGCCAATCCATCAATTGGAAAGATTCATTGCATTTCATCCGTGATCAATCGATACCGGCAAAGATTTCACCAAATACTCAGTTCATGACTGAGTCAACAAGCCGTAGGTATTACATAGTGGACCGCGAGAAGCGGGGCACTACAGAGAGGTGCGGGGGCAAAGCCGGAGCTCCCAATACGGCGAGAAGATCGGCAGGGGGAGTAGCCATGGGCAGTGGCCACCGGCCTAGGCAGGGGCTGGGGCATCGGAGGAGAAGAAAGTTGGGGAAAGGAAGAAGGGGATCTGAGCTGAACCGAACATGATGAATCTATACACACACACACACACACACACACACACACACACACACACACACACACACACACACACATATATATATACACACATACATAGACAACAATTACTTATAACCTATACATATATATGCCTATCTTATATATGATACTGAAAAATAGGTGAAGGTAAGCCCTCAAAACTCAAGTAGCCACACAATATATATACACTTAAATGCATGTGACTCTAATATCAGGAAACTTTAGCTCATAACTACCAATCTCAGGAAACTGAGATGAAATCCACCTCAACCAAACTCAGAAAACTGAGTTCTAAATAAATATATATATATATATATATAATATATATATATATATATATATATATATATATATATATATATATATATATATATATATATATTTTATATATTTATTTTTATATATATATATATATATATATATATATATATATATATATATATATATATATAACTCCCAAACCGTCATAGGCCACCCGTAAACATAATCTGAGCTAAAACTCAAATATACAACTGAGCAGAATCCAAACTAAACTAATATCAAGTAATCTCAGTACCCACACAACTACAACTGAAACCTATCTATGTATAATAACAGCATAGCATTCGAAAACTTATATATATATACAATATTGTAAAAATAGGAGGGGTGTGTCACAGGGGTGTCATAGAGTCTAGGTATGTGTACCACAAGTACAGGTGCCCACAATTGTGTCCACGAAGTGTCCACAGTGTCAAAATAGGGTGTCATGTGTGTATCAGAAAACTGTGCACATGGGGTTCTCGTGCGTGTGTGTCAAGATCCCTATTACACAAAGTGTCCAACCAAAAGCCATGTGGTCGTGTCAGGGGGTACGGTAGGTATAGGGGCAAGTGTTTGTGTCACTGTATCGTGTCCATAAGGTGTACAGTATCGTGTCAAAGCCCATATCAGAGAGGGTTTCTCGTGCGTGCGTGTTAGTGTGTGACCACTGCGAGGAAGATATCTCTTCGATCTCACTACCAAATCCCCTCAAACTTCATGAGCATGCTGACAGACAATGCTTCCATATGTCCACCATATTTTTTGTCTCCACGTGTCGTGTCGAGTGAGATATGGGGATCGGGTAGCAGGACACTGCACTACAGTGCGTGCGGGTATCCCTGTGGCCAAAATATGACACGAAACGTGTCCAAAATTAACTCAGTCACTTGGATCTGAGATATACACATTACCAGCTACAAAAATATGTAATTTATTTTGAAAATAATTAATATTCATTTCTATGTGGCATTTTACCGAACACTTTACACAATACTACACGCCTCCGATACGCATACCAAATGGATTCAATTTCTAACCAAACTTGGCCTAGGGCTAGGTGGACCTAAATGAATGCATCTATGAAAAAAAATCAGAAAATTAATAGGTTTAGAGGCCATTACCTTTTGAGACTTGGAATCTCAATGTAAATGCACTTGAGACCAAAATCACTCCACTTGCAATGGTCAATAAACTCCAAATCCTTGCTAGCTAGCTTCTAGAGGCTTCCTCTATACTAGGGGAGTGTATTGAAATTGATTAGGCTCAATTTAGAGTTGATTTGGATAAATGGGGTGAATTTGGGGAAGAACTCAATTTAGGGTATGGAATTGTAAGGAAAGAGACAAGAATGCTAAGTGTGAACCTTTATAGGGGGATCCCTCTACGGCCGACCACAAGAGTTTTCTAGGGTTAGGTTTAAGGTTAGGTTCAAGTGGAGTTAAAGGCCTTTTACAAGTATAATTTAAACCCTTCTAGCAAAGGCTCAAGTAAATTAGGGTTTCCAAGCTAAATATCTACTTAGACATAACATCTAGATATTACTAACCTTGTCATTTAGTTGGAAGCTACTAATCAAATATCTAGGCTTATGATCAATATCTAGATTAGGGCAATTCTAGGTTAAGGCCTAACATATTAATTAGCACATTATTTATTAATCAAAATTCAAATTAATTCAAGTGCTACAAATGACCAAAATACTCTTAGGCTAGAAAGTGGTAGTGACAGAAACTGATTTGTGCGGTAGGGCCCTAGGCAATCAAGACAATCCCCCTTTGTTGTAGTGGATGATCCCGAGTTCTGGGGATTCAGTTGCGAATAATGATCGGTTGGGGATTCGATAATCAAGCGATCTGGGTGGGCCCACATTTCGGTTGATGTCTCATTAATCTCCGACCTGTCATTTAAGTTTTGCTGGGTCTTAGCAGAATGATCGAGATTTGATGGTTGATTGATTTGATTTGATCGACGTTTGTGCGACAGAATATACTTGATGAGCTGGAGATTTTGTCGTTGTTTGTCGACATCGGTTTGAGGAGAGGTGTCGACCATCCGGTCAGTATTGGTTTCCTCGGCTGCTTGAGACAACTCGCTTCTTCTGATTGTCGCCACGGTTGTCGCCATGGGGACAAATCTCTGCGGTTGTGCAGGGATTTCATCAGTGTCATAGTTGGCATGGCGGCCAGAGCTTCGTTGATTGTCTGTTCGGTATTCCTCCTCCTTGATTCTCGGTTGCAGAAGACTTTGCAATCTCGATTTTTCTTCTTCATTCCAATCGTCCCCTACAAGCATCTGGAATATCTCTTTCTCCTTACAAAGAGTGTAAGAGTGGCCAATCATTGCACAAAACGAGCATAGCCGAGGCAGCCGCTTGTACTTGATTACCACATCGCTAGTGGTACACCCGTCAATGACAGTGGATACACATTTCTTCAATGGTTTGGATATGTCGACAAGGATCTTGACACGAGCGTAGGTTTTCCATTTAGCTTCATTGGCCACCGAACATGGTTTAGGGGATCCAATCGATTCTGCTATCCTCGCCACCGCCCCCTATTCAAGAACTTGGGAGGGATCCTGTGTAATTGGATCCACAGATCTGTATGTAGAAACTGATATTCCTTTGGAAGCTTACCTGGATCGTACCTTTGTAGTGCCAGAAGATCGTCATTTATGCTCCATGGTGCCTCGTTTATAGCTTTGTCCACCGCCTCCGGAGAGTCAAGTCAAAGTAGGAAAGATCCGCCTTCAAGGTCAAAATTAGAGACCTGGATGGTGTCCGACATTTTCCACATCTTAGATAAAATAGAAGAGATGGAAAAACTCGAGTAGCGTCGGGCGGATTAAGGTTTAACGACCAAAGAGGAGGCCCAGTGGTCCGTGAGCATTGTCTTTTGTCGAGACAGAGACTGCTCTGGATGGTCTTTGGAGGGAGAAGAGGGAAGTCATCTTCTCAATAACTTCCTTGTAAGATGACATCGGGTTGGGGTGCGGGTAGTGTAAACCCCCTAAATTTCTACTATGATTTTTTTTATATTTTTAATTTTGTACTTCGTATCTGCACGTCGCATACGAGTTCGCATTGTCGTATTTACGCAGCGTGCGAGATTTGCATTTCGTATTTGCTCGACGAGTGCGAATATGTATCGAGGTACATATTTTAGAAAAATATTTTTATTATAAATTTTATTCCTATATGGGAAAGTACATGTGATAAATATTTTTATTTTTTAAAAAAAGAGTTATTTTATTCGTCATTTAAAAATAAGTAGTGATTTGAAAATCATGATTTATTTGAAATGTATTCCAAATAATTTTGCGAAAGTTGGAATTTGTTTATTAATATACTTTGTTATTTATAAAAGCTACTTTATGAATTAATATTTAAGTAATTATCTTGATTTTTGAAATTAATTAATATTATATTTTAATATTTATGAAAAAGATATTTAAAATTTTGTTTTATTTAATATTTGAATTATTTTGATAATTTAAATTGGAAAAGATTTTATAGACTTAAATTGAATGAAGGTTTATCGATATTTGATTCGGATTGAATCGATAAATATTTTTCATCGATTTAAATTAATGGAGGAATTATCCATTGGGATTTAAATCGTCCCAAGCCATATCCAATTGGAGCTCCCACCTCCTATATAAGGAGAACCATTGTTTCTTTTTCACAATTTTTTTTACAAACCACTATATTTCCACCACAAGTATCCGTGTACCGTGTCGGTGTCTAAATTCTCCGTGTCAGCCGTGAGGGCCTCGAGTCCGACCCCGATGTCATTCCAATATGTCAATCTTGATACACATACATCGCCACCCAGCCCCGGTCGAGAGGAGCTCCGCTCATGGACGACGGTGAGCGCCTCCAGCCAGTCCCCATGGCCATAGCACCCGTCCGAAGCAGGCCACCGTGCCGCCTCCAGTGCGCCCATCCGCCACTGATAAAACCCCTCCATCTTCCTTCTACTCCGTCGCATTCCCGTCGGCTAGGCCGACTCCGCCGTTCCTCCGGAGTAGCTCCGCCGAGCCTCGAAAACCCTGCGCGGTCGTCCGCTCCGCCTCTCGGGGAAGCCTCTGGCACCGAACGCTGAATGCCGAACAGCCCGCCCCATCGGCCTCCGCCGCGCTTTGCCGCCGACGACCACCGTCGAAACCCCGCTGGTAAGCCGCTCTTCCCCTCTCTCTCTCCACTCCCAATCTTCCTTTCTAAGTTTCTTTAACAGCCATGTGCTGTTAGTATTTATCATTATTATTATCATTATTATTATTAGTAGCAGTAGTAGTAGCAGGAATGAGCTGTATAGTTAGGAATTATTATTATTATTATTATTATTATTATTATTATTATTATTATTATTATTATTACTGTTATTATTGTTATTATTATTATCATTATTATTATTATTATTATTATTATTATTATTATTATTATTATTATTATTATTATTAATAGTATTATTATCAAATGCTGTTATCAGTACAGTATTTTGCTATAGCTTTTATGACATTGTTATTTTTATTATCATTAAAATTATTATTTTGAAGATTATATTTTATTATTTTACATGTATACAAAGTTATCTATATAATTTAAAATTTTGGGGTTCCTAGCCCTAAAACAATTAAATTAGTTTTATTTATCTAAGATAAATTTTTGACTAGTAAAGCATAATTTCCCAAATTACTATACAATAAACTTTTTTTAACTATTTCTCTAAAATTATTTTACTAATAAAAAATGTTTTGAGTAATTACATAAATTTATTATGAAGGTAGTTTTCAAAAATTAGTACATATATTTATTTCCACAAATTCTCGTCCACAATCTTAGCTGATCATGACTAACCCTATCCTTACTTACTTCCCGAATTCGGACCCCTGCGCCTCGATCGTGACTATTGGACTATTGGGACATGACAGAACATCGCACCACACAAGGCGACACACCAGGCAAGATACCTTGCCATTAAACTATTCATATTCAGTCTGTATTTATTTATTACATATCACTGTTCATTATTTCTGGTTCTTACAGTTCCTGATTTACTCCCTGCTCAGTGATTGTTAGTTTACTTTGTTATTAACCTTTGATTGCATATGAACCTAAAGTTAAGGGACTACCTTCTGTAGTGTATCGCATACACCTTGACACAGTTGTACCACGAGGATATGTGAGATGAGTAGCATGTAGAGGTTCTTGCATGTGGGCTGATCCCCCATGCGCATGCGTTAGGGCTAACTGCTAATAGAGGCAGGTTAGGAGACTTAGCGGTTAGTAGAGGTATATGAGACATGGATGTGACTCTGTTAGGCATTGGGTGGAAAGAACAGTACCTTAACGTATGGGCCACGTATGTACTTCCCTATTGCCGGTTATCTTCGCGGGAGATACGATCCTGGATCCTGATACCTGATTTACTGCTGGCCTCTGACATTCGATGAATGTTATGCTTTGAGGTCCCTGGTATCCTGATGGGGCCATACCTGAGATTACTACTCCTGAGCTAGAGTGCCCATGCGTTGAAGGTTTATTCTTATTGCATAAACATATTAGAATGGTCAGGTAACCCTCGTCAAATGTTATATCACCCCGTCCCATTAGTAGCTTGGGACATTGTCTCATCGCGGCATAGTGTGCTACCCCTTGTCCTTGTTTGGTTGTAGAGATAGTCCACTTATCGATGCTGAGGTATTGGATCTTGTTACGAGTGGGACTATTTATTATACTTGTAATTTATGACATAGTATATATATTCAGTTATGTGGCATATTCTTTATGTATCTTGTTACGTCTTTGTGAGGACCTGGTTATCTCGCCAGGTATGTGCTCTTGTCTATTGCAGGTGTTCTAGCCGTGGCCATGATCATCTCCATCTCTTCGAGGATGATTGCACTTCGATCGTCTTCGCTTCGCTCGCCAAACTCTTTCTTTTGTGATGTATTCTTTTCATAGTTGGTAGTAGATTTGTCTCCGCCCAACTACATGTACCAATTACAATTCATAGTAGATTATATGATATTCTTTATTCTTTCATTTTGTGTAGATGAGATTAGATTACTCTTGGTTTACTGTATTTTACAGATTATGTATTCATACGATGTTTCCATATATTGGAGTATACTTCGTATGTATGCAGCTGGCATGGATACGTACCTAGTCCTTTATATTTTGGGACTGGAGCGTTACATATTTTTGTGGTGGCCCATGCAGGTCGAGTTTGTCACTTCGGTTATGTAATTGTACCGATGTGAGCCTGCAATGTAGGATTAGAGTCTAGAATCTCATCCACCTACTTGACACCCTTTCTTGACTTCAAATTTTGAACTCTCGTTCGACCTCCTTGATTTGTATCTTGCTTGACTCCTTCTACCGTAAATTCTTAGTTTCGTGCTTAGTAAGATGACTACATTAGTATATGCTCATAGGTCAAACATATGGCTAGAAGGTTACATTGACAATTAATATGCACTGAGATTTTATTTGAGTTATAAAGGCATTTATTTTCCTAGAAATATGATCTTAAGGATTAGTTAATTCCAAGTTGTGTAGTAGCATATTACCGCTTTCAAAGAATAGTTGGAAAATTTTATTTTGAGGTGGTATACACAAGAGGATAGCTAGATCGAGAAAACAAATTGATTTGATTGCATTTGAGCATGTATGATTTATTGAGTTAAAGCTATACATTTTTGGAGGGATATAAATTTGATTTGAAAATTATCTTAAACTTTTAAATGTTGAAGTATGATTTACGAATGACAAAACTTTGAGGAGGATTGATAAATTTTGGTAAAATATTTTGAATTAAATTATGTCATACGATCTATGAATTATAAAGTTATTTAGATTTCGAGTTTAAAGCCTTGATTATGGATATTTAAATTTTGGTGAAAAAAATACTTTTGAAGAGTAGTTGTGACTTATTAGAAGCTAGATATACACATTTGAAGGATATAGAATTAAATTTGAGAGTTATTTAAATGTTCCATTTTGTAGTATAAATTTTGGCTGATAAACTTATTTAAATGTTGAGTTTAAGATTTGGAAAAAAAAATTATCTATTCGATTTGTGATATACAAGGGTTATTTTGAGATTGATTAGAAATTTAAATTTAGATTAAACTTGACAGCCTAAGATGATTAGAAAATCTGGGGAATATCTTGAGAATTTTATTGAGAAACTTTCGAGGAACTTGAAATTTTAGATTAGATCATATATTGGTAGAGGATCAAGAAACAAGCAAGGTCGCCCTAATGAGATACAAGTATTCCACAATAGGTTGCCAGACCACCTACGATTATGATATGACATATACACAAGTGTAGTTAGTCATCGACCAAACTGTATAACTATATCTTTATCTTGACCCACTCGACCTTCTCTAAAATCTAGATCTTTTACCGTGACCATCTAATTAGTTAAAACTTAGAAATGATTAGAATTATTCCCTTGACCATACCCTATCCATGAGACTATTTTTTTTCTAAAAACAGCCCCTAACTTATTTTAGCTTGATCTATGAGATTTCCTAATTATCTTTATTTCATGCTTTAACTGTATCATTTTGTGCATTAATTAGTACAACATGAGAACCCACTTTCTATTTTAGATCCTTTGGTGTCCCTACTCGTGACTTCGATATTTGGAGCACAACAGTAGACTTTTCCTTCCAACAAATTCCATATGCAAGATCTAGACAAGCCCATCTTCATGTAGGTATATCATGTTCCACTAAAACCCGCCTCCTTGTCCTCTATTTTTTGATACGACTTTCTGGTTAAAAAGACTAAACTATAACCATTACCATGGTACCTAAAATATCTTTTGACTTCAATTAGGAATTCAACCTCGAGTCAATTCGTTCGACCCGATATAATTATGTTCTCCTTAAAATGCTTAACCTTGTGGTATTTTGATTGCTTGACTCATTGTTCCATCACACTACTAGTTTAACTCTTGTAAGTTGTGTAGAATACCTCACGACCTAACCAACCTTTTTTCCTTGTGGACCATATTGATAGCTTCACTTAGACTATAGAATTTAGTGGACCCTAACTTATCTAGTCAACCAAGCCGACTGTATAGGCCCGAACTTCGGGCAAGACTCAATTTTAAAGGATCTTGGACTATTTAGTTTCCTTCATCATCCAATGCTTATATGTTGACTGTCTTATGTTGCTATTATAGTCTAGTTTTGCAAGCTTACTCTTTAACGAGCTTGTTCGTGACATATGTTTATTGTGGGCGCCCATTAATACATTGTCTAATAAGAACCGTCGTATTATGGTCTGATCAACCATAGTGCGCTTGGTTCGTTTTTTGTATATTGTTCAACGTGGATGGAGACATAGTTAAACTTGGTCCTAGAGTCTCCTCCGCGACTGCCTTGGCAATTCTTTTTGGAACTTATTTAGTCGTCTTTGAACCACTCATTCGAATTCGATAATATCTTCTTCGAACTCTTTATTTTTGCCTTTCGCCTGTTTTAGAAAGATAAACACCCGTACTTGATATTCTCTTAGTTGTACAATGTCTATTGCCAAGATAGTTATCCAGTTACCAACTGATGTGACTGTAACCCCATCTTGAGTTAATCGTCCTCCTCGTGACACTAGATTCATTATCACGACTTTCTAATCATTCTTAAGATTTAAGAATGATTCAAATCATTTCCTTAATCAAACATAAACCCAAATGACCACATTTTCTCAAGGAACCATACCTCCCAAGTCCCTAATTTATTCTCTTCGATCTACCCAATGCCTTATTATTCTCGAATTATGTATCATGATTGTCTTAGCTAGCGACCCTCGTCCGTTACCGTATTCATGAATTATTTTCCTACTTAATGAATTCATGACTTTCTAAGAGCACATTTATGTTAAACACCGTTTCCTTGCCTCGCCAAATAAATTGTTCATACTTTCTTATCGTTAAACTCTTGTACCCTACCTGTTCCTAAATTTCGAGGACGAAATTCTTGTAAGTTGGGTAGGATGTAAACCCCCTAAATTTCTACTATGATTTTTTTATATTTTTTTTTGTACTTCGTATCTGCACGTCGAATACGAGTTCGCATTGTTGTATTTGCGCAGCGTACGAGATTTACATTTCGTATTTGCTCGACGAGTGCGAATATGTGTCGAGGTACATATTTTAGAAAAATATTTTTATTATAAATTTTATTCTTATGTGGGAAAGTACATGTGATAAATATTTTTATTTTAAAAAAAAGAGTTATTTTATTCGTCATTTAAAAATAAGTAGTGATTTGAAAATTGTGATTTATATGAAATGTATTCCAAATATTTTTGCGAAAGTTGGAATTTGTTTATTAATATACTTTGTTATTTATAAAAGCTACTTTATGAAGTAATATTTAAGTAATTATCTTGATTTTCAAAATTAATTAATATTAGATTTTAATATTTATGAAAAAGATATTTAAAATTTTGTTTTATTTAATATTTAAATTATTTTGATAATTTAAATTGGAAAAGATTTTATAGACTTAAATTAAATGAAGGTTTATCGATATTTCATTCGAATTGAATCGATAAATATTTTTCATCGATTTAAATTAATAGAGAAATTATCCATGGGGATTTAAATCGTCCCAAGCCATATCCAATTGGAGCTCCCACCTCCTATATAAGAAGAACCATTGTTTCTTTTTCACAAATTTTTTTTACAAACCACCATATTTCCACCACAAGTATCCGTGCACCGTGTCGGTGTCTAAATTCTCCGTGTCAGCCGTGAGGGCCTCGGGTCCGACCCCGATGTCATTCCAATATGTCAATCTTGATACACATACATCGCCATCCTCTCCTTGTACGACATGCCGGACACAAGTTCCAAATCAAAATTTCCAAACTCGGCCATAGCCCGTTTCTACCGTCACCACCTGCCATGACTCGCCAACCACCACCAGTACCTTCGTTATCACCATCATCGTTCCGATCCATCCCGACAGCACCACCTTCAGCCACCAAAACACCACCTCCTCCCGACCGATGATTCCGACCAAACCCTCATCAACCACCATCTCCGCTACCTTCCTCACGGCAAACCACCACACTCAGAGTCATCATCTCTGACACCAGAAACAAAAAAAGAGGAAAATAAAACCCTAACCCATACCTCTTACCTCCGGCCGCCCTCTGCCCTTGCCAACGCGCCACCACCCAGCCCCGGTCGCCGCCTCTCCGCTCCTTAATCGGACTGTTCCGCCACCGCGTCCTGGCGAAGTGGCCGCACTTGCGCGCCATCGCACTGTGCTGTCCCACCGACCGCGTCACCGCTCCACCTTCGGTAATCGGCGCCCGATCCGGAGCAGCTCCGCTCGTGGACGACGGTGAGCGCCTCCAACCAGTCCCCGTGGCCGTAGCACCCATCCGAAGCAGGCCACCGTGCCGCCTCCAGCGCGCCCATCGCCACTGATAAAACCCCTCTATCTTCCCTTTACTCCGCCGCGTTCCCGCCGGCTAGGCCGACTACGCCGTTCCTCCGGAGTAGCTCCGCCGAGCCTCGAAACCCCCGCGCGGCCGTCCGCTCCGCCTCTCGGGGAAGCCTCCGGCACCGAACGCTGAACGCCGAACAGCCCGCCCCATCAGCCTCCACCACGCTTCGCCGCCGACGACCACCGTCGAAACCCCGCTGGTGAGCCGCTCTTTCCCTCTCCCTCTCCACTCCCAATCTTCCTTTCTAAGTTTCTTTAACAGCCATGTGCTGTTAGTATTTATCATTATTATTATCATTATTTTTATTATTATTATTATTAGCAGGGATGAGCTGTATAGTTAGGAATTATTATTATTATTAATATTATTAATATTATTATTATTATTATTATTATTCTTATTATTATTATTATTATTATTATTATGATTATGATTATCATTATTATTATTACTATTTTTATTATTATTATTATTATCATTATTATTATTATTGTTATTATTATTATTATTATTATCAAATGTTGTTATCAGTACAGTATTTTGCTATAGCTTTTATGACATTGTTATTTTTATTATCATTAAAATTATTATTTTGAAGATTATATTTTATTATTTTACATGTATACATAGTTATCTATATAATTTCAAATTTTGGGGTTCCTAGCCCTAAAACAATTACATTAGTTTTATTTATCTAATATAAATTTTTGACTAGTAAAGCATAATTTCCCAAATTACTATACAATAAACATTTTTCAACTATTTCTCTAAAATTATTTTACAAATAAAAAATGTTTCAAGTAATTACATAAATTTATTATGAAGGTAGTTTTCAAAAATTAGTACATATATTTATTTCCACAAATTCTCGTCCACTATCTTAGCTGATCATGACTAACCCTATCCTTACTTCCTTCCCGAATTTGGACCCCTGCGCCTCGATCGTGGCTATTGGACTATTGGGACATGACAGAACATCGCACCACACAAGGCGTCACACCAGGCAAGATACCTTGCCATTAAACTATTTATATTCAGTCTGCATTTATTTATTACATATCACTGTTCATTATTTCCAGTTCTTACAGTTCCTGATTTACTCCCTGCCCAGTGATTGTTAGTTTACTTTGTTATTAACCTTTGATTGTATATGAACCTAGAGTTAAGGGACTACCTTCTGTAGTGTATCGTATACACCTTGACACAGTTGTACCACGAGGATGTGTGAGATGAGTAGCATGTAGAGGTTCTTGCGTGTGGGCTGATCCCCCATGCGCATGCGTTAGGGCTAACTGCTAATAGAGGCATGTTAGGAGACATAGCGATTAGTAGAGGTATATGAGACATGGATGTGACTCTATTAGGCATTGCGTAGGAAGAACAGTACCTTAACGTATGGGCCACATATGCACTTCTCTATTGCCGGTTATCTCCGTGGGAGATACGGTCCTGGATCCTGAAACATGATTTACTGTTGGCCTCTGACATTCGATGAATGTTATGATTTGAGGTCCCTGGTATCCTGATGGGGCCATACATGAGATTATTGCTCCTGAGCCAGAGTGCTCATGCGTTGAAGGTTTGTTCTTATTGCATAAACATATTAGAATGGTCAGGTAACCCTCGTCAAATGTCATATCACCCCGTCCCATTAGTAGCTTGGGACAATGTCTCATCGCGGCATAGTGTGCTACCCCTTGTCCTTGTTTGGTTATAGGGATAGTCCAATGTATCGATGATGAGGTATTGGATCTTGTTACGAGTGGGACTATTTACTATACTTGTGATTTATGACATAGTATATATATTCAGTTATGTGGCATGTTCTTTGTGTATCTTGTTACGTCCCTCTGAGGACCTGGTTATCTCGCCAGGTGTGTGCTCTTGTCTATTGCAGGTTTTCTAGTTGTGGCCATGATCATCTCCATATCTTCGAGGAAGATTGCACTTCGATCATCTTCGCTTCGCTCGCCAAACTCTTTCTTTTGTGATGTATTATTTTCATAGTTGGTAGTGGATTTGTCTGCGCCCAACTACATGTACTAATGACAATTCATAGTAGATTATATGATATTCTTTATTCTTTCATTTTGTGTGGATGAGATTAGATTACTCTTGGTTCACTGTATTTTACAGCTTATGTATTCATACGCGATTTCCATATATTGGAGTATACTTCGTATGTATACAGCTGGCATGGATACATACCTAGTCCTAAGTATTTTTGGACTGGGGCATTACAGGTAGCAGGGATGGTGAGGAGGAAGCGCCGATGGGGATGGTGGAGGAGCAGTGGGAGGAGGAGAGCCGATAGATGGAGGTGGGGGATCAGAGGAGGGGTAAGGGTGGAGGGTGGGAGATCAAATCCTATGGTTTGAGGAAGAGGAAGATCGAGAACAAACCCTAGGGTTTGGAGAGCCATTTAACTTTATTAGACTAGCGTACTAGGAGATAGATAATGAATGATTGTTTAGTGGTATAACATATATTGAAAAGGATATACTGGGTGTCGTTAACAAAAAATATATTATTCTATATTTTATTATATTAAGCTTTGAAGGATTTTATTCTCGTTATTTAGTAATTGTTATAGTTTATAATATTTGGTGTTAATATGTAATATTTTTGGGACTCTAAATATTTTATTATAATTTGTAAGGGTCACATCCCTAGATGAAAATTTTGGCTACGTCTTGTATTTAGATGGCTCAACTACCTAGCTATTATCTCAACCTTCCTCCATAGAAGGGGGGGTAGTTAGTAACCTCTTTTAAGCCTAGTGGATTAGTTGCTTGACTTGGTCAAGCAAGAGGGCTGGAGTGGAGAGTAGATATGATGTTCTAAATATGGTGTTCAAAACCTACCCCATCTCCTATAAAAAATGTGCGTCCTGCCATTTTAAAAAAAACTCACAACAGGTGGGACCCACTTTTATAGGAGAGAGGAGAGGTTTGTGACACCATATTTTGGGAAAGCATATCTCATCCTGCTGGAGTGGCCTGGGTGACCATTCTTACTGTGGACTAAGACCAAATGGGTTGAGGTTGAACTGTACCTTTATATATCGGGCACCATTAATTTTTTTGTATTTAACTATCACGATCCGCTCCCAAATAATCAGACACGAGTCTGACACGTCCAGCCTACGTTGGAAGACACAACGTAGTAAGCTGTACCAAGATAGGGAAACTAACAAGTTAATATGAATAAGTACAAATCACAACATCTATAAACGATCCCAGAAAGATCACCATAATCCACAAGTCCATATAAAATAAAGGTACCAAAGTCAACATGAATGAAATACGCTATAAACTCTAAAAATATCTAGGAGTAAAGCTAAACAGTCTAAACCTGAAGCCTCTAGCTAAGTCATGTCTCTATCCTGCTCAGCTAAGATCCCTGGCTTTGGCCCATAAGGTAGAACAATATCCTGCAAGTACACCTGCAACTTATCCAGTCAGGAGCGGAGCAAAGTACAATTCTACGTAATGAACAAAAACATCATGATATGAAAAGTACAAGAGAACATGTAAAGCACAGGAAAGAATAGAAATGTACAAGAATGTAAAGTACAGGAAATAATGTACAAGAATGTAAACCATGAACCTGAAGTACAAGACATGACATGTGCACAATATTTGAAATATAACTAGCCTATGTGATCAGCTGGGGTAAGTACATGAGTACAGGAATAATGGTACGACATAGGGCTCGCGTGCACAGTACAAGGCCTAAGCTATCTACATGAATATTAGAACATGGGTTTGGTCACATAGCTAGTGTATTTCTCCTCCCCGACTACAAGTAAGTACATGAACATGAAGGTACAAGAGAACAAGATATCATGTCACATCGTGTCATCAAGAGAAGTACAAGATATGAATGTAAATGCACAAGACCATAGAATGTACTTGCCTTGCTCAGGGTGATCAAGAGTAGGTAGTAGAGTTGGATGTCCTCCGGTTAAAAGATATAAGTCGGTTACTTTCTACACAATATCATTTTGTTACCTACCCTCTTAATTATAAATTTATCTTAATACTGAATGTTAAATCCTATCCTATACAACTAAGTAATATATTAGACTTCTAGAATGTTAATTAAATACAATGAAGGATAATTTCTTCTTGGTCAAAGGAATTCTTCCTATAATATAGTGAAGAGTATTAAATGGTATTCTCATGATTAGAGCCTAGCAATTTGAACTTATTAACCCATATACTACCAACTCAACACATGCAATGATTGTTTTTATACAAATCCAATCTTCTCACATAGGCAACCTGAACACAACTGCTAATGCATGCTAATACACTATTCCAACCGTATACTATATTAGTTTATAAATTAATATTAATTTAACCTTTTATAAGAAAATGTTATCTTAGCAGTAAAGGAAGGTTAGCCACTTATAAAACTAAACAATTTTCTAATTGAACCAAGTCTGCAGAGTATTTATTTGATAAGGCTAGCACTAAAGTAGCCTTTCCAAATGGAATGTCACCTAGGTTTAACATGAAGAACTAGCTTATGAGTCAAAGATCAGTTTGCTATTTTATCAACATGTGAGTTCCTCTACTTCCGTATAGCTCAGGCTTCTTCCAACGAATGTTCTTCCTAAAGCCAAAAATTATTCAAGAGAAATCAATAATTCCTGAGCTACAAAATCACACACAAGCTATACGCCCTAACACCAAACTACCCATACGAGAATTAATACATATTGTAATTACTCCTCATATTACATTTTGGTGAGAACAAATCACTACTAGTATTAAATACACACTATGACCTAAACCAAAAGACCATTTGAATTTCCCGTTCGATCAAGACCCTGCCAACTTCAGTCCAGTGCTAGTACGACACCACTTCAGAGGATACATGGACACATATGCGACAACAACATTGGATACTCCAACCCATTGCTGGATTTGCCAAAACCCAACTCGGAAGCTGCTACCTCCTTAACCAACACAACACCCAAATACCAACTTGTATTGAATATAACTAGTATTAGATACGAACTGACAAAAAATTGCCAAATCAAAACCTGCATTCTGCACAACCTAGACTCTAACAAATACTGCTCTCCAACCACAACTTAGAAGTCAACTAAGTAACACAACCTCAAGAACTCAGGAATTATACAGACAATTAAATTCGAATACGGAATTATACAATAAAATGATATTAGGTTTAAAATAGCAATTAATACAAACTAAATGATATCAAATTCAAATTAAGAAAGTCATGCCCATGGTTATTCCTATTCCAGTAGATCTCCTACGCAATGAACCCATCGGTGGACATGATACATCTGGACACAACAGCTCATGGATATGCACAGCAGACACCACTCGGACACACACCACATGCTGATACAACCCGACTGAATGCAAATTAACTCAGACTCCCCGAATCCTGAACACAAACACACACCAGAGATGAACGCAACTGGACACGGATAATCATCCACTCAAATTTGATTTTGTAGTAAAACTTACAACACAGTAACAGATGAAAAGGATTTACCTGCAAGAATTCCACTCCAATGGAGAATACGAGCTCAAGATTCCGACACAATTCCCGACTCTAGTTCTACTGCAACTTCAATAAAACACATTTCTGAATCATCATTCGAAGAAGAAATTTAGAATATAAAACATCAAATCCAGAGGACTATGGAAGAACCTTAGAAATCAGGAATACCTAAATTTGGTGTTCACGATCACACGTCCCTCAATCCGAAATTAAATCTGACCTGGTTTTAAGAGTGACGATCGATTGCTGATTCTCCTAGGACGAACCACTGGTGAAGGAATTCGAGCAGACTGTTCTTGACCTAACCCTGAGTACAATCGATTTTACAAATCGAACCACAAATCAGGAAAGGGCAGATTCATCAAGAATGATCGAAGAAGACTCACTCTAGTAGTGTATATCGAACGTCACAGCAAGATCAAACTATCCACCAAGAAGATCGCCGATCACCGAAATTTCTGCTGAAACAGAGTCGTCGAGATGAAGTCGCCGGTCGTCACTATTGTAGGGAAGACCATCGCCATAGCTGATTGTCGGAGGAAAAAGTAAACCGTGCCATCGTCAAAGAAGATGGACGACTCAGCATCCGCCAAGGAGCAGACGAGAGCCACCGAACGATCGAGGAATAACTCCTCGCGCAGCCGATAGAAGATGACGTGCCGCTGAACTTGTCTCAACGATCCCTGATTGCTAGCTTAGCCACAAGAGAAGGAACCCACCCCTGTCGCCATCGCCATCTTCATCGTCTTTGCGTCGTCGAGTAAGAATTAGGGTTAGGGTTCAGCCATAGAGATTAGGGAAAATGATGGAGAGCTTCGGCTTCTCAAGAAATTGAGAGATGAAATGTGTATAGTAACTCCCCCTTCTCTCTCCTCCTTTATATAATCAGACGGAAATAAAAATGGTGGGTTTACACTTAAACCTACCATAAATTGTTATTTGCAGAATTAACCCAAAAGTTGTTAGAGTGGTTAGAAAAAGTTGCTACAAATCTTGGAAAGCACACCAAAATAGTTTGAAAAACTTGGAAACACTAAAGATTAGTTATTTGATTAAATAAAGACTTCTCTTCAAAATAATAATTGATAAATAATAGTAAAAAATAAACTTGAAGGTGAATTATTCTTTTAAAAGATTCCAAAATTCACTAAACCGAGAAGGTGGGGTTACAAATCTTCTCCCCTTAGAAAAATTTTGTCTTCAAAATTTCAAAGAGCACGTCACAATATATGAATGATACAAAATTCAAAATTAGTTTAGTCACGAGGGTAGATACACTAATGACTGTGTACGAAGATTCTAAAGACATGATTCGGCATTACAAGATGAACGAAAAATTGGCACGATCAATAATGGTAAAACTTAATCAGTCACGAAGCGAAACAAGTTTAATTAAGAACAAATATGATAGTTACATACATGGAGTTGAATTAACTTGATGTATTAATAATCGAGAGTTAAACAGGTACGAGGTAAAATGAATTTTAATTACGACTTAGAGAATTAAATCACGAGGCACAACCTTCTAAGCACGATCTAATCGAAAGTTTAACACAAGTGGACTAGAACAAGAAAAGAAAATCCTAATCAGATAGTGTCACGCCCCAGAACCAGAATACTGGAGAGCGGGGGCAGACATAGCCAGCTACGTATATGAAATGGAATCCATCTCACTATACGGTCACGGCTGTCTAGATACATGAGGGTTTAACTACAAGCCAACAGTCTCCTAAGGTCATGAACAAGCCTATTGTCTCAATCAAAAGCATGCAATAGTAATTACAAGATGTCAGAGCACCAAATATATAATAGCAAGGCATCCCATACATTACATATTGGATGATCATGAAGCTAGTCGTACAAAATGCCAGGACTAGCAAGAGTTCAGTCATACATGATCAACCCTAGGATCTGTCAATCATGTTACAGCCCGTAGGCAGACAGTAAATAAAGATGCAATCGAGCTAACACGTGCTCGTCGGCTAAACGCCTCAAAAGAATAATTTTTTTACAAATAAGTGGGAGGACAAAAAGAAACCCACTCGTTGCCAGGGTTCCGTCTAGTGGTCACCATCTGGCTGGAAGATCGGTGGATCCTCTGGAGCTGCTCCAATATCTGGCCACACAAAACCAGCTGGGTCAGACCCCAGAAAGAGCAAGTGCCACAAAGGAGGCTTCACTTAGAAACTAAAACCAGCATATAGTAAGGAACATTAAAGTTAAATTATCAGAAATAACAACAATAATTGAGTACGAGGAAACCATTCAAGTAGTCAGACTACAACCCTTAAACCAAACAAGGACCGGGGTTGCAATCCTTCACCTGAATGGAAATCCGTCTCAAATACTAAGGATAAGGTAATAAGACAATAAACGAAAAGAAGACACAGAACTGCTCCGGGAGCCAGGTTACAACCCTTAAACCAAACAAGGACCGGGGTTGTAACCCTTCGTCTGAACAGAACTGGACTCCTGATCTTTATTGTTAAGGCCATTATAGATAATCATGTTGCTGAAGTAAGATAGAACATGACAAGCATGGCACGGGGTACAAATAAGACAATAACCGAAGGGAAGACACAGAACTGCTCTGGGAGCCAGGTTATAACCCTTAAACCAAACAAGGACCGGGGTTGTAACCCTTCGCCTGAACAGAACTGGTTCCCCGATCGTTATTGTCAAGGCAAGCATCAATAATCGTGTCTTGTCACGAACTTGCACAGAATCAGGATAAGACTAAGCTGGAATAACTTCATCCAATCAATCACGGCCAATCAAAAGTACGGCTTGATACTTTAACTAGCTAGGGTTATCACAGGCCTAGTTACTAGCAAGATGCAATAAGATTATTTCAACAGCCACAAGCCCTGCAGACCATCCAAGTTATCCAGGTCGAATATCCATTTATGAAGGATGCACCACATGACTGTGTGCCGAAAGTGTGCCCTACACGTCGGTAGGCTACAAGTCCACTTAATGCGCCCAGATAACGAAATTGCCTGTAGCTGGAAATCTCTTCATGTCTACTGAATTATTCTAGATTATTACTTTTAGTTAATTACAGTAGGTATCCCTGACCGTGGTACTCAGGGATCCCATCCTAGACATGATGCAAGACAATACTGGTTTATTGTGCAAACGCAATCATCCACGGTGTCCAGGTTAGTCATTCTTGTCAGGTCATGTCACGTTAGCCGTCGCAACAGCAATTCGAGATAATCATGCCAGGTATGCTTGTCCTGCCATGCCGTGTTTAATTATTATTAACAAACCTATTAAATAAATTCATGATTATCAAGTTCATGACAAAAGGCGTAAGGATATAAAATGGGCGTAAAATATCTAATAAAATATCAATATACAGGGCTATAGAAGAGCCAAGCTTAAGGAAAATAATACCAAAGTGACATGCTGACATAAGACCAAGTTAGCCAAGGCCATACGCTCAGTGCAAAGGTCATACGCTCAGGTCAGGCTACGCTCAAGTCAAGCTACGCTCAGGTAAGCCTACGCTCATAAAGGGCAGCGTATGAGGTCCATACGGTCCCTTGTCACACAAGTGAGCGTATGCAAGACATACGCTCCAAAAAGGCAGCGTATGAACTTCATACGACTCCTTGTCACACCAGCGAGCGTATGCGAGTCATACGCCTCCAAAAGGCAGCGTATGGACTCCATACGACTCATGGCTATCCAAGTGAGCGTATGCAAGTCATACGCTCCAAAAAGGCAGCGTATGGACTCCATACGACTCATGGCTATCCAAGTGAGCGTATGCAAGTCATACGCTCCAAAAAGGCAGCATATGGACTCCATACGACTCATGGCTATCCAAGTGAGCGTATACAAGTCATACGCTCCAAAAAGGCAACGTATGGACTCCATACGACTCCTTGTCACACAAGCGAGAGTATGCGAGTCATACGCTTCCAAAAAGGCAGCGTATGGGGTCTACTACGCTGCGCTAAAGAGCACACACAGCTCAATGACGCAAGCTAAAAAGCTCACGTACTGCTCACTGTCTTCTCCAAACAGCAGGAACTCCATGGTTGAACCCTAAGCTTCCAAAGTTTATAACTTGGTCAAAACAAGTCCAAATCCAACTTTCCAAAGGTCAAAATTGGGTAGAAAGAAATTCTCTACCACATGGAACCATCAAGACTTGAAAACAAGGGAATTTAATAGATCAAAACCATGAAAATCCGAAAATGACTAAATTCTAGATCTACAAAAATCCAAGCTTCAAAATAGAAAATGACAAGTTCTAATGTGGATTAGAAAGTTGTAAAGAAGAGATTAGAACAATAAAAATGGTGGGTTTTTTCATGAAGCAAGATTGCACTTGCCTAGGCTAGGGTTTTCTTGGTTGGTGGTGGAGAGTAATAAAGAAGAAAGGAAATAATGAGGAGAGAGAATGGAAAGAGGTTAATAAATGGGGTGGGTTGTGGTAGGTAGGGGGTTCACCCTTGGTTCATGATGAACCAAGGCTAATCAAGCCTAGCCGAACCAACCCAAGCCAACCCAAACCAAGATGAACCATGGCCAATACGAGATAAAATACGTACACGTATTCTTAAATACGTAATACGAACAACAGGCATTACAACTCTATCCACCTTAAAAGAATTCGTCCTCGGAATTTAATTAAGATGTTAGAGAGACTAGAACAAGCTATACTAATTACATGCAAACTATAACTAGGCAAGCAATCACTCATTCAAGCAAGGAATCGAAGACATGAGGCGTAAGGAAGACATTATACCTCATGAGTCAAACAAGTCGGGATATCGCGATCGGATATCTTCCTCACGCTCCCACGTTGACTCCCCCAAAGAGTGATGACCCCAAGCAACTCGGACTAACTTGATAGTCTTGTTCTTGAGGATCTTCTCTCTCCGGTCCAATATAGACACGGACATCTCCTCATACAAAAGGTTGGTACCAACAACCAATTCCGAATGATCCAGGATGTGGCTCGGGTCCGGGATATACCGTCGTAATTGGGATATATGGAACACGTCATGTACCTCGCTTAGCGACGGTGGAAGAGCGAGACGATAGGATACATCTCTTAGTCGCTCTAGGATATCGAACGGCCCTATATACCTAGGACTAAGCTTTCCCCGTACGCCGAAACGAATGACGCCACGGTTGGGCGAAATCCTCAGGAATACATGATCGCCGACCAAAAACTCGAGAGGGCGTCGATGAGAATCGACCCAATGACGCTGGCGATCTTGGGCAACTTGAAGATGATCTCTGACCCTTCTGACCACTTCAACTGTCTGGGCAATTATTTCTGGACCAAGCATCTGTCTCTCTCCAACATCATCCCAGGCTAGCGGAGATCTGCACTTCCTACCATACAGTACCTCGAACGGTGCCATCTGGATACTGGCCTGGAAACTGTTGTTGTACGAGAATTCCACCAGGTGCAAGTGATCTTCCCATGAACCACCGAAGTCAAGTGTGCAAGACCGCAACATGTCTTCAAGAGTCTGGATCGTGCGCTCTGACTGACCATCTGTCTGCGGATGATATGCTGAACTGAACTGGAGATGAGTCCCTAAACTCGCCTGCAGGCTACGCCAAAAGTGCGATGTAAATCTGGAATCTCGGTCCGAGGTGATGCTAACTGGCACACCGTGCAACCTGACAATCTGCCTGAGGTACATCTCTGCTAGCTGAGCCGTCGACTGACCAACTCTGAATGGAAGAAAGTGAGCCACTTTCATGAGCCGGTCAACTATAACCCAAATAGCATCTCTACCAGCTGGGGATCTAGGTAATCCAGTCACAAAATCCATGGTCACATGCTCCCACTTCCACTCTGGACTCGGCAAGGGCTGAAGCAGTCCTGCCGGTCTCTGATGTTCACCTTTAACTTGTTGGCAAACCAAACACCGAGAGACAAACCGAGCTATCTTCCGCTTCATGCCGTTCCACCAGAAATGCTGCCGAATATCACGGTACATCTTCGTACTGCCCGGATGGATGGAATACTGTGAACTATGAGCTTCTGCCATGACCTCCTGCAGGATATCTCCGTTGGGTACACAAAGACGCCTACCATGTCGAAGTGTACCATCCTCATGAACGCATAACTCTGGTCTTCGTCCCGCCTCACACTCTGCTCTGAGTCGCTGAAGCTTGGAATCTGTCGACTGCGCCATCCGGATCCTCTCGACTATAGTGGACTGAACTTGCATACTGGTCATCAAGGCCACACTGGAAGGGAGAACAACTTTAATATCCATTTTCTGAAGATCTGCTAACAGCTCTGGTTGCGCTGTTAGAAAATAAGCTCCCGCTCTCCTGTTCAATGCATCCGCAACAACATTGGCCTTTCCAGGATGATACTGCAGGTTGACATCATAATCCACAAGTAGCTCCAGTCATCTCCTCTGACGCATGTTAAGATCTTTCTGGGTGAAAACATATTTCAGGCTCTTGTGGTCGGTGAAGATCTCTACCCTATCTCCATACAAATAGTGCCTCCACAACTTGAGTGCAAACACCACTGCTGCCAGCTTCAAGTCATGGGTTGGGTAATTCCTCTCATGATCACGAAGTTGCCGTGATGTATAAGCTATTACCTTCCCATGCTGCATCAGAACACATCCTAAACCTCTGCCTGAAGTGTCACAGTATACCGAAAATCCTCCGGTCCCATCAGGAAGCGTGAGAATAGGAGCCGTCATTAAGCCTCGCTTCAACTTCTCAAAAGATTCCTGGCACTCTGCTGTCCAAGCAAACTGTGTATCCTTGCGGGTCAACTGGGTCAGCGGCGCCGAGATCCGAGCGAAGTCCGAAACAAATCGTCGGTAGTAGCCGGCCAATCCAAAAAAACTACGAACCTCTGCAACTGTGCTGGGCACCGGCCATGACTCAATGGCCATGATCTTCTGGGGATCCACTTCTACTCCTCCTCTAGTGATGATATGACCCAAGTACGAAATGCGATCGAGCCAGAACTCGCATTTACTGAACTTGGCATATAACTGGTGCTCCCTGAGTATCTGAAGAACAACCCTGAGATGCTGCTCATGCTTCGCCTCATTCTTGCTGTAGACCAGAATGTCGTCTAGGAATACGATCACAAACTGATCCAAGTAAGGCATGAAAATGCGATTCATGAGGTCCATGAATACTGCCGGTGCATTGGTTGCTCCAAATGGCATAACAAGGAACTTCCAATGCCCGTATCTCGATCTAAAAGCTGTCTTCGGGATGTCCTGCTCTCTGACTTTGATCTGATGATATCCTGAGCGCAAGTCAATCTTCGAGAATACAGTTGCCCTTTTAAGTTGATCAAACAAGTCATCTATCCTCGGAAGAGGGTATCTGTTCTTGATTGTCACTGAGTTCAAGGTACGATAATCTACACATAATCTGGACGTACCATCCTTCTTTTTCACAAGAAGCATCGGGGCTCCCCAAGGCGATCCACTAGCACGAATGAATCCCTTGGTTCTAAGCTCTTCAATCATCTTGTACAAGATCTCCAACTCTGATGGCGCCATCCTGTAGACTCTCTCTGACACCGGGGCTGTCCCGGGAATCAAGTCTATGGTGAACTCAATCTTCCGCTCTGGCGGCATACCTGGAAGCTCTTCTGGAAAAACATCTAGGAACTCATCCACTATCTTGGGCAATTGAACTGCTGCTACTGCCATTCGCAATATTGGAGGAGAAGGCTCAACCTCGCCTCGAGAGAAAGAAAACTCCGGCTCTCCTGGAATGCTAAAAACAACCCTGCCAATGTGGCAGTCTATCCTAGCATACTGGTCCCTCAACCAATCCATCCCTAAGACTACATCATAATCGGCCATCGGGAATTCTATCAATCTAGCGGGGAACTCTCTACTGCTAACTATGATTCGACACGAGGAAAATAGTCTATCGACTCCCACAAGTCCGTTACCAGTGAGTATATTGAGCCTTACTGATAACGACTCGGGCTCTAATCCTATCTGTGTCGCGAATCGTGCAGACATAAATGAATGTGATGCACCAGAATCAAATAAAGCTGAAGCTGGAAAGGTGTTGACGAGAATAGTACCTGCCACTACCTCACCTGGTGTTACTCCTTCTTCTCCCATGGTCAAGGCCAGCACTTGACCATGTCCACTAGGGGCAGGTCCCCTCTGCTGAAAATTCCTCTGCCTGCTCTAGATCAGGGCTTGGGCCTGAACATACTGCTGCGGTCTCTGCTGCTGGAATGCCTGGGCCTGTGTCAGCAATGGCCTCGGGAGCGGGTACGGCAACTGCTGCTGCTGCTGGACTGGCGCTGGTCCTCTAACTGAAGGACCAGAGAAAGCTGATGAACTCCCCATGTTCTGGCAGTTCCCAACCTTGTGGTCCGGGGCACCACAAACCAAGCACAATCCCTGTGCTCTACGACACTCTGATACCACATGCCCTGGCTTTCCGCAGTGTGAACATCCCACTGCGGAAGACTGCTTCTGCTTCTGTTGCTGAGGGTGCGTCGGGGTAGAATGCTGAACCGACGTCACCGAGGCCGCCCGCCTCGGAGTTCCAATAGTTAAACCTCTAGCTGCCGGGACTGGAGCTGATGATTGGTGCATCTGACTGTGGGACCGCTTCCTACCTCCGGTCCTATCCATGATCCGCTGGGAGGTGTACTCATGCCTCCTAGCCGCCCTCAATACTGCATCGAACGTCTGGTGTTCGAACTGCTCAACTGCTAGTAAAATCTCCAAATGCAGCCCCTGCTGGAACCGCTGGGCCCTATCAAACTCGGTTGCCACCAAGGTGGGGGCAAACCTACTGAGTCTAGAAAACTCAGATGCATAACCATCGACTGTTCTGCCTCCTTGCTTCAGGTTGGTAAACCTCGTCTGCAAGTCATACCGAGCCACAGCATCAAAATACTTCGTCTGGAATCTCTCTCTGAACACTGCCCAAGCAAGGGGTGCCACTAATCCCTCGGCCTGCGCCGCCCACCAACTGCGGGCAAGATCTATCAACTGCAGGCGCACTACGGCCACCTTCTCATTTTCTGGAGTCCTGGCTGCTTCTAGAATCACTTCGATATCCTGAAGCCAAGCATCCGCGGCGATCGCATCTTCGCTGCCGTCGAAGAATGGAGGGTTCAGGCGCTTGAAGCTGTTGGCCGCGCTGTTACCCTGATGACCACCCCGGGTCAAAGCATCCGTCACTGCCTGGTGCAAGGCATCTCCACGCCGGTCTTGGGAAGCTATCAAGGTCCTGACGAGTCCTACCAAAGTGCCGTCATCATGTTCTACTGGTTGAACTGGCTGGACTGGTGGCTCTCCGCCAGAAGGCACGACTCTAGAGGCTACTCCGGAATGCTGGACTTGATCTCCAGGTTGCTGCTGGTCCGCGGGAGGTGCTCCGCCTTGCTGGTCAGTAGGACCACGAACAATGCCGCTGAAGAAGACGACATAGGAAACAATAAGGAAGGACCAGGACAGATCAACGATACAAGCATATGATCAGGACAAGAATCCAGGGATTCAGAAGATACAAGCAGAGATCAAGGACGAATACTGATTGAGACATCTATTCGGTAAACCCTCACATATCTTGATTTACAAGACCTGCATGGGCCACCACTTAAACCATGTCATGCCCCAGAACCAGAATACTGGAGAGCGGGGGCAGACATAGCCAGCTACGTATATGAAATGGAATCCATCTCACTATACGGTCATGGCTGTCTAGATACATGAGGGTTTAACTACAAGCCAGCAGTCTCCTAAGGTCATGAACAAGCCTATTGTCTCAATCACAAGTAAGCAATAGTAATTACAAGATGTCAGAGCACCAAATATATAATAGCAAGGCGTCCCATACATTACATATTGGATGACCATGAAGCTAGTCGTACAAAATGCCAGGACTAGCAAGAGTTCAGTCATACATGATCAACCCTAGGAACTGTCAATCATGTTACAGCCCGTAGGTAGACAGTAAATAAATATGCAATCGAGCTAACACGTTCTTGCCGGCTAAACGCCTCAAAAGAATAATTTTTTTTACAAATAAGTGGGAGGACAAAAAGAAACCTACTCGTTGCCAGGGTTCCGTCTAGTGGTCACCATCTGGCTGGAAGATCGGTGGATCCTCTGGAGCTGCTCCGATATCTGGCCACACAAAACCAGCTGGGTCAGACCCCAGAAAGAGCAAGTGCCACAAAGGAGGCTTCACTTAGAAACTAAAACCAGCATATAGTAAGGAACATTAAAGTTAAATTATCAGAAATAACAACAATAATTGAGTATGAGGAAACCATTCAAGTAGCCAGACTACAACCCTTAAACCAAACAAGGATCGGGGTTACAATCCTTCACCTGAATGGAAATCCGTCTCAAATACTAAGGATAAGGTAATAAGACAATAAACGAAGAGAAGACACAGAACTGCTCCGGGAGCCAGGTTACAACCCTTAAACCAAACAAGGACCGGGGTTGTAACCCTTTGCCTGAACAGAACTGGACTCCTGATCTTTATTGTTAAGGCCATTATAGATAATCATGTTGCTAAAGTAAGATAGAATATGACAAGCATGGCACGGGGTACAAATAAGATAATAACCGAAGGGAAGACACAGAACTGCTCCGGGAGCCAGGTTACAACCCTTAAACCAAACAAGGACCGGGGTTGTAACCCTTCGCCTGAACAGAACTGGTCCCCCGATCGTTATTGTCAAGGCAAGCATCAATAATCGTGTCTTGTCACGATCTTGCACAGAATCAGGATAAGACTAAGCTGGAATAACTTCATCCAATCAATCACGGCCAATCAAAAGTACGGCTTGATACTTTAACTAGCTAGGGTTATCACAGGCCTAGTTACTAGCAAGATGCAATGAGATTATTTCAACAGCCACAAGCCCTGCAGACCATCCAAGTTATCCAGGTCGAATGTCCATTTATGAAGTATGCACCATATGACTGTGTGCTGGAAGTGTGCCCTACTCGTCGGTAGGCTACAAGTCCACTTAATGCGCCCAGATAACGGGATTGCCTGTAGCTGGGAATCTCTTCATGTCTACTGAATTATTCTAGTTTATTACTCTTAGTTAATTACAGTAGGTATCCCTGACCGTGGTACTCAGGGATCCCATCCTAGACATGATGTAAGACAATACTGGTTTATTGTACAAACGCAATCATCCACGGTGTCCAGGTTAGTCATTCTTGTCAGGTCATGTCACGTTAGCCGTCGCAATAGCAATTCGAAATAATCATGCCAGGTATGCTTGTCCTGCCATGCCGTGTTTAATTATTATTAACAAACCTATTAAATAAATTCATGATTATCAAGTTCATGACAAAAGGCGTAAGGATATAAAATGGGCGTAAAATATCTAATAAAATATCAATATACAGGGCTATAGAAGAGCCAAGCTTAAAGAAAATAATACCAAAGTGACATGCTGACAAAAGACCAAGTCAGCCAAGGCCATACGCTCAGTGCAAAGGTCATACGCTCAGGTCAGGCTACGCTCAAGTTAAGCTACGCTCAGGTAAGCCTACGCTCATAAAGGGCAGCGTATGAGGTCCATACGGCCCCTTGTCACACAAGTGAGCGTATGCAAGACATACGCTCCAAAAAGGCAGCGTATGAACTTCATACGACTCCTTGTCACACCAGCGAGCGTATGCGAGTCATACGCCTCCAAAAGGCAGCGTATGGACTCCATACGACTCATGGCTATCCAAGTGAGCGTATGCAAGTCATACGCTCCAAAAAGGCAGCGTATGGACTCCATACGACTCATGGCTATCCAAGTGAGCGTATGCAAGTCATACGCTCCAAAAAGGCAGCGTATGGACTCCATACGACTCTTTGTCACACAAGCGAGCGTATGCGAGTCATACACTTCCAAAAAGGCAGCGTATGAGGTCTACTGCGCTGTGCTAAAGAGCGCGCACAGCTCAGTGACGTAAGCTAAAAAGCTCACGCACTGCTCACTGTCTTCTCCAAACAGCAGGAACTCCATGGTTGAACCCTAAGCTTCCAAAGTTTATAACTTGGTCAAAACAAGTCCAAATCCAACTTTCCAAAGGTCAAAATTGGGTAGAAGGAAATTCTCTACCACATGGAACCATCAAGACTTGAAAACAAGGGAATTTAATAGATCAAAACCATAAAAATCCGAAAATGACTAAATTCTAGATCTACAAAAATCTAAGCTTCAAAATAGAAAATGACAAGTTCTAATGTGGATTAGAAAGTTGCAAAGAAGAGATTAGAACAATAAAAATGGTGGGTTTCTTTATGAAGCAAGATTGCACTTGCCTAGGCTAGGGTTTTCTTGGTTGGTGGTGGAGAGTAATGAAAAAGAAAGGAAATAATGATGAGAGAGAATGGGAAGAGGTTAATAAATGGGGTGGGTTGTGGTAGGTAGGGGTTCACCCTTGGTTCATGATGAACCAAGGCTAATCAAGCCTAGCCGAACCAACCCAAGCCAACCCAAACCAAGATGAACCATGGCCAATACGAGCTAAAATACGTACACGTATTCTTAAATACGTAATACGAACAACAGGCATTACAGATAGACATGATTTAAGATTGATGCTTAGACAAGACACAAACGAAGTACAAAATCAAAACCTAGTAATGTATATTTGAGGAAATCAAATAATCTAACGATAAAATGCTAGAAGGAAAATTAGCAAGGGTTGATTGAGAAAAATGTACGAAATACCCAGGAGGTATTAGTATCAAATCAGGATGAACGTGCATGGATTTACAATTTTTGAATTATCAATAATCATGTGAAAAAGGATATAGTCTCCATAGTGTCCGAGAACATATGGTCATTTGAAATTACTTTGCTCAGAATCCCTGCATTGTCAGTATACATCTGACTGAAGTGCACTTCCGATTCCATGACTCAAATAACAATATATTATCGAGTACTCTATCGACTTATCAATTTCAAACAAATGTTAACGAAGCAACCCAAGGGATCAAAATATGAAGAATTTAGAACAAAGTATCAATAATACCCAAAAATCTACGAATATATTAAATCACTTCAACTTAGAGTTCATGCCTCGCCAGTGCGTTGTTGGCTGCAGTAAACCCTCAGTCCCCGTGTAAACCCCCGTAATTTATATTGATTTTTTTATAAATTAATTATTTTTATTGTAGTTCATTAATTATGGGTTTAGTTACTACTAGTTTGATAGTATAATTAAGGTATGGGTGTATACATGTATTACTATATGTGTGCTTGTTCATAATTCTATTAAATAAGGAGTATGATGAAATCTAGGATTTTTAGGAAATTATTGTAATTGTTAGACATTTTTTTTGTAGCTTAAATGATATAAATATATATATATATATATATATATATATATATATATATATATATATATATATATATATATATATATATATAAATATATATATATATATATATATATATATATATATATAAGTATTATATATAGTTTGTAAAAAAAAAAAAAGCAGTGGTGGCCGAGCCCCCATAGCAGCAACAGCTGCGATTGGAAAGGGGGGGCCCGACCCCCACATAGCAGCAGCAGCTATGGCTGCAATTGGCCCGACCCCTTAACCCCATTGGCTTAGCAGTGTCGGTAGCTGCTTTGTCAGCAACCGACCCCACCATCCCATGTAAACCCAAACAAGCAGCATGCTTGTTTAGCAAACCCGAGCCTGACCTATATACAAGTCCTAATACTAATAGGAAGCAGTCGGCGGAGTATATATAAACCGCTCATCCGAAACCAAACCCTAACCCCTATTACTCATCTACCACCTAGAGCTTCGACTCCTGGACCTTCCCAACACCCCCACGCTCACAGTCGGCCGCCTACTCGCCGTCGACGATGTCGGGATCACTCGAAATCGACGGATAAACAGAGAATACTCTATTTTCGATGAACTCAGGTACCCGTCTTCAACTTCAAATATTTTTGATTCTACCCAACGAAAATTCGTTCTATCGAATGCTGTGCGTAGAAAACATAACCCCCCTCGAAACCCTTTTTATAGAATCGAGCGAAACCCCATATATCGCTCGGTATTCGAACCTAAAATTCCCGAAAAACTGTCGAAACAGAAAAGTTTCAGGGCAGTCCCAAACCCCTATTTGGAAGCCAAATTCTTGGCGATCCTTCGACTGTTTTGTAAAACTAGTTGAACACGTTCGAAGCCAACCTAACCACGATGGAAACGTAACTGGTAGATTAGTATTTCGATTTCTATGTGTGTATTAATTCTGTGTTAAACTTGTGAGAAAAACTGATTTCAAAATAATAAATTTTTGAAATTTTTGTCCGATACGACGTCGCCCCGACAAACCGACGACGTGGTCGCACGTTATACGCATCGAAGGGCGCGTATGGACGTTACGGACATGTGGGAACTGACGGAACTCAGTTTCGTCGCGTGTGTGCGACGAAATCAACGTGTATCCGTCGAGATACCCCGTATCGACGTTTTGCAAACTTGCCCGTAACTTCGTGTACAGTCGTCGGATCGAGACGAAACTTGCGCCAACAGATCCGGATCAAAATTCTGGTCCTGTATGGCAAGTTTGGTTCGATTCTGAGAAGGTCGAATCGGAACCCATTTTTGGCGGGCCCGCGACCCACTCAAACGGACAATTTTGTACACGGCTCCTCGGAATCCAAAACTGGACATACCGTTGAGTTCCTCTCCTCAAACTAAAACTGTAGACATGTAGTTTGACGACTTTAGAGATCATAGACTTTGGCACACGTTTTGGTGTAAAGCGGGTCCAACGGCGGACATCGTTTTGACCCAAAATTACGATTTTGCCCCTGTTCCAGAATTTGACTTTTGGACAGGCGTTTCCTAGGTATATCTTCTTCACCGAGACCGTTTTTGATGTTTGTTTCAGCGTTTGGAGTCATCTGTGATTTGTGAGTTTTGGTGCTGACGTTTGCTACTCTTGGACTTGCCACTTTTTACCACCAGACAAGATACCTTGCCACCCTACTCTGTGATTATTATATTCCTATTTTCAGTTGTTATTTTCTATATTTTTTTGTGATATTTTAACTGTGCATCCAAGTCACACTTGGGTGCAAGCGACTATATCGGTCGTTCTTCTTGCTTTATTTATTCTCTTGTATTGACTTAGTCTAGTAACCACCCATTGATGTTGACGTATCGGTATATCTCATACGACCTTGACACTGGTTGTATCACGTGTTGTGAGTCACATATAGGACACATTTCCGCGTAGTCGGCTGGCCACCGATACGTATGGAGCGTGCGACGGATAGGGGTAACTGCCAATAGAATTGCATGTTAGAAGACTTAGCGGTTACTAGAGGTACATGTCAGTCATGGAGATGATGATACGAGGCATTGGGTGGGGAGAACATTACCTGACGTATGGGCTTCGATTGTACTTCCCTTGTAACCCGGAAGCTTCGTTGGAGATACGGGTATGAGCCTCTCAGGTTGGCCACTGTCGTTTTTTAACGTCATGCTCTTGGTCACTGGTGTCCAAAAGGGAACTATACCGGATCCTATATTTAGCCAGGGCTCATGCGTCGAAGGAATGTATCTCAACTGCATATTCACAGTAGAATGGTCAGGAATCCGTTGCATGCATACCTTTCTCTCTTATTATATTATCACAGTTTATATGGCATGGTATTTTCTTGTATCTTGCTATGTCCCCTGAGGACCTGGTTATCTCTCCAGGTTTAGAGGATTTTCCACAGGAGTACGGAGCGGCATTGGATCTATCCTACATTGGTGATGAGGCAGTGCCTTATGATTCCTAGTCTATTTCTTATCTGAGGCAGTTATAGACATTATTTTACATCTTTTTTTTTTCTATTTGCGGAGGTCGGACTCCGATCTTGTGAGACTATTTTTCATAGCTGTTTGGAGTGAGTATGTTCACCCGGCTATCTTTTGATACTCTCATTCATTTATTTGGACTTTATTATCTTCTGTGTTGAGTTGTGATGAGATTAGATAAGTTATTCTGGCCTGTGATTATTTATTTATAGCTTATGTACGTATATGAGGATTCTATATATTGGAGTATTCTTCGTATATGTGCAGCTGGCATGTTCGCGTACTTGGTCCTATGTATTTTGGGACTGGGGCGTTACATGTTTTTGTGGTGGCCCATGCAGGTCAGATTTAATATTGTTGGGTTACATGACTGTGCCCAACAAGCCTGCATATAGGAATAGGAATATCTCATCCAGAACTACTATTATCCCTTGACTTCCAATCTTTTTGAAACTTCCTAGATTATTCGATTTACTTCATATCTAATCTTTCCTAATATCAACTTATCTTCCTCGTGCCAACAGTATAAATCTACGAAGCGGACACACTTCTGCCTTGGCCCTCACATCTGGCGAGGAGATTTCTTCGAAGGGACAGAATCCTCCCATGACTCCAGCGACACCTTACCAGCCAGGACTATCGCAGCCTACTACGACACCGACGACGGAGTACCCAGAGGTCGCAGCACCCCAAGGCAGCCAGGCTGGACAGACTACTACTATGCCACCGGGAGGGAATGTACCACTGCCTCCACCACCACCATTCCCTCAGCAGTTTCCTCCACAGTCGGGACCTCAGATGCCTCCACCACCGACTGATGGGAGCCCTACTACTCAGTTTATGTATGCCATGATGCAGGCTCAGTGGCAGCAGACTGAGCTGATGAGACAGACGATGGTGGCAGCTATGGCTAGACCTCCACCACCAGCACCAGCACCAGCACCGGCACTGGCTCTGCATCCCTATGAAGGCTCTATCAAGAATTTCACAGATATGAACCCCAAGGCCTTTAGAGGGACGGAGAAGCCATTAGAGGTGTCACAGTGGCTTATTAGTACAGAGAAGCTACTGAAGGTATCCCAGTTGCCAGCTCGAGATTGGATGACAGCAGTGGACCTACTGTTAGAAGACAATGCTCACCACTGGTGGAAGGCGGAAGAGAGACGATTAGGCAATGGGATCACTTGGAAGCAGTTCTATGATGCATTTTATGAGAGATTCTTCCCTATTCATGTTCGAGATGGTCTCTATGACCAGTTCCTTTATCTGAAGCAGGGGAATATGACAGTTGATGAGTATGACTCAGAGTTCAACCGCCTGAGTCGATTTGGTACGGGATTGATTCCGACCGAGTTAGAAAAGGCGAAGAGATTTCACCAGGGGCTTGCACCAGAGCTCAAGTCTTATATGACTACTCAGTCTCGAGTCTCCCATTCAGCTGTCTTGGAAGAAGCTCGTGCTCAGAAGATTCTTCGCAAGGAACAGCAGCAGACATCGAGACGCCATACCCCAGCAGCTACACCAGCCCGAGCCACTCAGAGTGGACCTTTCAGGAGGACCACAGGACAGTACCAGCAGAGGCACACACCTTATCAGAAGCCCACCTGCAACTTTTACGGGAAGCAGGGGCATATTATAGATGACTGTCGACTTTGTTTGGGCTTATGTATGAGATGTGGATCAGGACAGCACTTGGCTAGAGATTGTCCTGAGCAGCAGGCTCTAGTTCATGCACATCAAGCCCAGAGGCCCACAGCCCCAGCACCTCGTCCACTATTACCTCCACAGACAGCACAGTACAACAAGGCCAGAGCTCAAGGCCCAGGACAGAACCAAGGAAAGGTATTCTCTCTAGCTGTTGAGAATATAGAGACATATACAGAGGTCATAGCAGGTATGGTTTTAGTAGCATCTTTTCCTGCTATTACATTATTTGATACTGGAGCCACACACTCATTTATAGCCACTAGTTTTGCCACTAGACACCGCATTCCCATCACACCCTTAGCTAAGAATGTTAAAATCCTCACTGGAGGAGGAGGAGTTGTACCTGTTAGTGGTATTTGTAGACTTTGTCCAGTAGTGATAAATGGCAGAGAGATGATGACACGACTTTTTGTATTCCCTATGCCGACATTTGATGTGGTTCTTGGAATGGACTGGTTGAGCCAGCATTTCGCTCTCATAGACTGCCATAGGGGCAGTATTATCTTTAGACCACCGAATGCGGCAGAGTTTGAGTTCACCAAAGAAGACGGAGATAGTTATGAGGCACCCACATCGGGAACTCATATGATGATGCATGACACCCCTCAGCACCCTATTATCACCGAGTTCGAGGATGTATTTCCCGAGGAGTTGCCAGGACTACCACCTGACCGAGATATTGAGTTTTCTATTGAGCTTATTCCCGAAGCAGAGCCTATTTCATCTCGAGTATATCGTCTGGCACCCAAGGAGTTGGTAGAGATGAAGACGCAGATTGATGACTTATTAGAGAAGGGATTTATTCGTGCCAGTGCGTCACCATAGGGAGCACCCATTCTTTTTGTACCTAAGAAAGACGGGACAGTATGCATGTGCATTGACTACAGAGCGTTGAATGCAGTGACGGTGAAGAACAAGTATCCCTTGCCGCGTATAGATGATCTATTTGATCAGCTAAGTGGAGCAAAAGTATTCTCCAAGATTGACTTACGATCGGGCTATCACCAATTGAAGGTTCGGAAGGAAGACATTGCAAAGACGGCCTTTCGATCGAGGTATGGACACTACGAGTTCTTGGTCATGCCTTTCGGTTTGACCAATGCTCCCGCAGTTTTCATGAATTTAATGAATAAGATCTTTCACCAGTACTTGGACAAATTTGTAGTAGTCTTTATAGACGATATCTTGATTTACTCCAAGAGTCAAGAGGAGCATGAGCAGCATCTACGGATAGTTTTGGGAACATTGAGGAATGAGCAACTTTTCGCGAAGCTTAGCAAGTGTGATTTCTTTCTCAAGGAGGTATCATTCCTTGGTCATATTATTACGGGCGATGGTATATCGGTGGATCCAGAGAAGATCACAGCAGTCAAATCATGGCCCGCTCCCACAACAGCTTCTGAAGTGAAAAGTTTCCTCGGACTTGCGGGCTACTACCGACGGTTCGTAGAAGATTTCTCTCGAATAGCGGGGCCTATGACTCGATTGACTTGCAAGGATCATGAGTTTGTATGGACAGAAGAGTGTCAAGCCGCTTTTGACGAGTTGAAGAAGCGGTGGACCACAGCACCGATCTTGACACTACCATCGGGCCCAGGAGGATTTGTGATCTACAGAGACGCATCCGGGAAGGGATTAGGATGTGTATTGATGCAGCACGGTCGGGTAGTAGCATATGCATCTCGACAGTTGAGAGTGCACGAGAAGAATTATCCGACCCACGATCTAGAGCTCGCAGCGGTTATCTTTGCTTTGAAGCTATGGAGACACTACTTGTACGGTAAGAAGGTTGATATCTACACTGATCATAAGAGCCTCAAGTACGTGGTCACACAAAAGGAGTTGAATATGCGACAGCGACGTTGGTTGGAGTTGATGAAAGATTATGAGATTGAGCTTCATTATCATCTGGGGAAGGCTAATGTCGTGGCAGACGCATTAAGCCGTAAGCCCATGGCACACTTTTTAACTACATAGAAGGAATTGATTAGAGACTTGGAGCAGCTTGGTATTGAGGTAGTATTACCGGAAGCAGATGGCGTATTAGCCAACCTCTAGGTGCAATCATCATTAGTAGAGCGCATCAAGGCAGCATTGCCCAATGACGCTAGATTTCGATGGCTCAAAGAGAGGACTGAAGCAGGAGAGCAGACAAGATTGAGGATCCACACCGATGGGACATTGCGATGTGGTGATCGCATTTATGTTCCCAATGGAGATCTACGACAGGAGCTGATGACCGAGGCTCACAGTTTGACTTACTCCATTCATCCCTGAGGGACCAAGATGTATCATGACTTACGACAGTATTATTGGTGGCATGGAATGAAGCGAGAGATAGTTCGTTTTGTTGCCAAGTGCTTGGTATATCAGCAAGTGAAGGCGGAGCACCAGAGGACGGCCGGATTATTGCAGCCGCTACCCATTCCTGAGTGGAAGTGGGATCACATTACTATGGATTTTGTCACGGGTTTTCCTCGGAGTCCTAGAGGACGTGACGCAGTGTGGGTGATTGTTGATAGACTTACGAAGTCACCATATTTCTTGCCTTTTAGAGTGGGCCAGTCGACAGAGGTATTGGCAGAGATGTATATGGAGCAGATTGTGAGATTGCATGGTGTGCCTGTTAGTATTGTGTCGGACCGTGACTCCAGATTTACCTCACACTTTTGGAGGAGCATGCAAGAGAGTTTGGGCACTCGATTGAAGTTTAGCACATCGTATCATCCGCAGACAGACGGCCAGTCAGAGCGTACCATTCAGATGCTAGAGGATATGTTAGCGTGTATGCTTGATTTTGGCGGTTCGTGGGAGGACCATCTTCATCTTGTTGAGTTTTCCTACAATAATAGCTATCAAGCGAGCATTCAGATGGCTCCGTTTGAGGCATTGTATGGTAGAAAGTGTCGGTCTCCTGTTTGTTGGAGCGACATAGGAGAGCGACAACTATTGGGACCCGAGTTGGTCTTGAGCACAGTAGAGACAGTGAAGAAGATTCAGGACCACCTGCGAGCAGCACAGGATCGTCAGAAGCAGTGGGCAGATAATCGTCGTCGACCCTTAGAGTTCAAAGAGGGTGACCATGTGTTCTTGAAGATATCCCCCACTAGAGGTACGATTCGATTCGGAGGACGTGGCAAGTTGAGTCCAAGGTACATCGGGCCTTTCGATGTCTTGGATCGTGTTGGAGAGGTTGCCTATAGATTGGCCTTGCCACCGTCGCTAGAGGGAGTACATGACGTATTCCATGTATCTCAGCTGAGGAGGTGTGTGGCGGACAGCAATCATGTGCTTGACCACTCCGAGATCACAGTTGGACCGAGTTTGTCGTATGAAGAGCAACCAGTAGGTATCCTCGATCGCCGAGTGAAGGTATTGCGAAATCAATCTATCCCGTTGGTTCGCGTGGCATGGAAGCATCACTCGCCAGGGAAGTCTACTTGGGAGCGCGAGGACGACATCCGTAATCGCTACCCGCAGTTGTTCGAAGGCGAAGGTATGTCTTGCATTTATATTTTTCATGCATTGCATTAATCCCCCGACCTTAGTTTAATTTCGAGGATGAAATTTTCTTTAAGTTGGGTAGGATGTAAACCCCCATAATTTATATTAATTTTTTTATAAATTAATTATTTTATTGTAGTTCATTAATTATGGGTTTAGTTACTACTAGTTTGATAGTATAATTAAGGTATGGGTGTATACATGTATTACTATATGCGTGCTTGTTCATAATTCTATTAAATAAGGAGTATGATGAAATCTAGGATTTTTAGGAATTTATTGTAATTGTTAGACATTTTTTTGTAGCTTAAATGATATAAATATATGTATATATATATATATATATATATATATATATATATATTTATATATATATAAGTATTATATATAGTTTGTTAAAAAAAAAAAGCAGTGGTGGCCGAGCCCCCATAGCAGCAACAGATGCGATTGGAAAGGGGGGGGCCCGACCCCCACATAGTAGCAGCAGCTATGGCTGCAATTGGCCCGACCCCTTAACCCCATTGGCTTAGCAGCGCCAGTAGCTGCTTTGTCAGCAACCGACCCCACCATCCCATGTAAACCCAAACAAGCAGCATGCTTGTTTAGCAAACCCGAGCCCGACCTATATACAAGTCCTAATACTAATAGGAAGCAGTCGGCGGAGTATATATAAACCGCTCATCCGAAACCAAACCCTAACCCCTATTACTCATCTACCACCTAGAGCTTCGACTCCTGGACCTTCCCAACACCCCCACGCTCACAGTCGGCCGCCTACTCGCCGTCGACGACGTCGGGATCACTCGGAATCGACGGATAAACAGAGAATACTCTGTTTTCGAAGAACTCAGGTACCCGTCTTCAACTTCAAATATTTTTGATTCTACCCAACAAAAATTCGATCTATCGAATGCTGTGCGTAGACAACATAACCCCCCTCAAAACCCTTTTTGGTAGAATCGAGCGAAACCCCATATATCGCTCGGTATTCGAACCTAAACTTCCCGAAAAACTGTCGAAACAGAACAGTTTCAGGGCAGTCCCAAACCCCTATTTGGAAGCCAAATTCTTAGCGATCCTTCGACTGTTTTGTAAAACTAATTGAACACGTTCGAAGACAACCTAACCACGATGGAAATGTAACTGGTAGATTAGTATTTCGATTTCTGTGTGTGTATTAATTCCATGTTAAACTTGTGAGAAAAACTGATTTCAAAATAATAAATTTCTAAAAATTTTGTCCGATACGACGTCGCCCCGACAAGCCGGGCGACGTGGTCGTGCGTTATACGCATCGAAAGGCGCGTATGGACGTTGCGGACGTGTGGGAACTGACGGAACTCAGTTTCGTCGCGTGTGTGCTACAAAATCAACGTGTATCCGTCGAGATACCCCGTATCGACGTTTTGCAAACTTGCCCGTAACTTCGTGTACAGTCGTCGGATCGAGACAAAACTTGCGCCAATAGATTCGGCTCAAAATTCTGGTCCTGTATGGCAAGTTTGGTTCGATTCTGAGAAGGTCGAATCGGAACCCATTTTTGGCGGGCCCGCGACCCACTCAAACGGGCAATTTTGTACACGGCTCCTCGGAATCCAAAACTGGATATACCGTTGAGTTCCTCTCCTCAAACTAAAACCGTAGACATGTAGTTTGACGACTTTAGAGATCGTAGACTTCGGCACGCGTTTTGGTGCAAAGCGGGTCCAACGGCGGACATCGTTTTGACCCGAAATTGCGATTTTGCCCCTGTTCCAGAATTTGACTTTTGGACAGGCATTTCCTTGGTATATCTTCTTCACCGAGACCGTTTTTGATGTTTGTTTCAGCGTTTGGAGTCATCTGTGATTTGTGAGTTTTGGTGCTGACGCTTGCTACTCTTGGACTTGTCACTTTTCACCACCAGGCAAGATACCTTGCCACCCTACTCTGTGATTATTATATTCTTATTTTTAGTTGTTATTTTCTGTATTGTTTCGTAATATTTTAACTGTGCGTCCAAGTCACACTTGGGTGCAAGCGACTATATTGGTCGTTCTTCTTGCTTTATTTATTCTCTTGCATTGACTTAGTCTAGTGACCACCCATTGATGTTGAGGTATCGGTATATCTCATACGGCCTTGACACTGGTTGTATCATGTGTTGTGAGTCACATATAGGACACGTTTCCGTGTAGTCGGCTGGCTACCGATACGTATGGAGCGTGCGACGGATAGGGGTAACTGCCAATAGAATTGCATGTTAGAAGACTTGGCGGTTACTAGAGGTGCATGTCAGTCATGGAGATGATGATACTAGGCATTGGATTGGGAGAACATTACCTGACGTATCAGCTTCGATTGCACTTCCCTTGTAACCCGAAAGCTCCGCTGGAGATACGGGTATTAGCCTCTCAGGTTGGCCACTGTCGTTTTTCAACGTCATACTCTTGGTCACTGGTGCCCAAGAGGGGACTATACCGTATCCTATATTTAGCCAGGGCTCATGCGTCGAAGGAATGTATCTCAACTGCATATTCACAGTAGAATGGTCAGGAACCCGTTGCATGCATACCTTTCTCTCTTATTATATTATCACAGTTTATATGGCATGGTGTTTTCTTATATCTTGCTATGTCCCCTGAGGACCTGGTTATCTCTCCAGGTTTAGAGGATTTTCCACAGGAGTACGGAGCGACATTGGAGCTATCCTACATTGGTGATGAGGCAGTACCTTATGATTCCTAGTCTATTTCTTATCTGAGACAGTTGTAGACATTATTTTACATCTCTTTTTCTTTCTATTTGCGGAGGTCGGACTCCGATCTTGTGAGACTATTTTTCATAGCTGTTTGGAGTGAGTATGTTCACCCGGCTATCTTTTGATACTCTCATTCATTTATTTGGACTTTATTATCTTCTGTGTTGAGCTGTGATGAGATTAGATATGTTATTCTGGCATGTGATTATTTATTTAAAGCTTATGTACGTATATGAGGATTCTATATATTGGAGTATTCTTCGTATATGTGCAGCTGGCATGTTCGCATACTTGGTCCTATGTATTTTGGGACTGGGGCGTTACACCCCGTAATCCCGACAGTGGTTGCAGCGCGCAACTGCCACACCCTTAGTAGGTCATCGAATAGTTTCTCAACCTTATCCATAGGAGTTTCAAAAGGTTTCAAGGAATCTAAATGAGTTTCGATAGTCCAAGGCATAATAAAGATGATGTTATCTGTCTGTTAGAATACAAGGGCTTATAAGGTACTAAGAAGCAACAAGGGATCTAATCAAGGAGTAGTGAGTGATAAAAAGGGACAAACAAGAAGATTTTTAAATCTTGAACAGGGAATGAAGTTTCAAATAGTAACCAGAATTTCAAATGGCAAACAACCCATATAGGGAACAAAATCTCGAATAGATAACAAAGTCCCGGAGTTGTGATAAGAAAGCAGAGTACAAAATAGAAACAAAATTTTCGAAGGAAGGAGCAATTCTCGTATTAAAAATAGAGTTTAACAAAATCTCGACTAACAACAAAATCTCGAACAGATCTCTAATGGAAAATGATATCTCCAATAGAATACAAAATTACAGATGGAAAGTACTTCCCGAATAGAAAATCTCGAACGAGAAACAAGACCATGGATAGGGAATAGAAAATAGAGTATCAATTAGTGAATAGGAAACAAGCATCAAATTGTGGATATGAAACAAACAAAATCACAATTTGGAAACGAGGTCAAACATGGTCATGAACAGAAACAAATTCTTTAATAGGAAATCCCGATGAGGAAGCAAAGTTTGAACAGGGGACAAGGTCTCAACAAGTTGTGAACAGAACAATTTCTCAAATAGAAAATAAGCTACGAATAGGAAACAAAATCTCATATAGGGAACAAGTCAAAACCTCATATTTGAAATAAAATTTTCAAACAATTTCTTTAATGGTGAATAGAAGTAAATATCGAATAGGAATCAAATTCCAACAAGCCCGAATAGAAAACTGAACCTCGAGTAGAAATAAAATTACGAGTTGTAACAAGTTCTGAATAGGAAACAAAATTTTCAAACAGAGTATCGAATATTAGCCGAATCTCAAACAAGTCTCAAATAGAGGCGAAAGTTCAAACAAGGTTTTGAATGGTAACAAATTTTGAAATAAAATCTTGAGTAGGGAGTAAGATCTCAATCAGCACAAAATTTGATCAGGGAACAAAACTTCAAATAGAAACCAACAATAGGAAACAAAATTATGAATAATGAACAAGTCTCGAATGGTAAAAACAAAACCTTGAATAGAAACCAGAGTTTCGAACAAGATCCTTGGAGTAGAAAACATTATCTCGAATTAAACCTCGAACAAGATTCAAAGTTTATAACAAAATGAGGTCTAACAATTTTCAATGAGGAAACAAGGAGTTTTTAGGCATAAGAAAAAAAAATTCTAAAGGAAATTGGAATGAAAATCATGGTCCACGACCTTCTCCAGTCATGCAGGAAAATGTTCTATCCTCAGTCCGTCTTTAGTATTCTTCCGGGACTTGAATCTCTTCAACCTCTTCAGCTATCCTAACGTAGGCTGGTCCTTGCGATAATGCTCTATACGATTGTTGGATCTGGAGAGACGAGTCCCCTTGTTGCAGTCCTGGTGCTCCTCGTGCTCGTCCTTGGGCAGTGTAATCAGCGGTCTCCGAACAATCCTTGACCGGGTGGACATGCGATTTGCAGTACAAGCATAGGCTCAGTCTCTTGCGGCACTCATCAACATGACATCCCGCCTCTTGCAGAACACATAATGAAGGTTGTCTTAATCTTTCTCTGATGATGCGGCTGATTATGTGACTGAAGAAGTGTCGTCTGAGTGTTGCAACGCATTACGAGTCCAGGGTAATTGTTGTCTTCGTTATAAGTCTTCATGTCTCTCATGGGCTTCAGCTTCCTGTCTCGTTCTATTATCTATGCTACATTATGGATCAGAGGAGTCGGATCCTCAGAGACTTGAATGATCTTTAGTGGCGGCTCCAGGTTATTGATCTGCTCCTCGATGCAAGATATGCGCTCGGTGTCAGGGAAGTCCAAGGATTCGAGAGTCTGGAAATCAGAAGTCCTTCCTAGCTCGAAAAGCTTATCTACAAGTCTGGCTTAGAAAAGAATGGCCTACTCCCTCTGGGTGTCAAGGAACTCTTGAAACATCTCCATCAACTACGTACTACCCATAGGGATAGTAGGGCGATAGAAGGTAGTGGAAGCTCGCAACCCTCAAGTGTAGGTGGATCAACCGTTCCGGTGTTGCGTGCTTGAACTATCTAAAAAATAAAAAACTGTTAAAATGTCCTAAACATAAAACAAACAGTGTTTATAGAATATCATTATACCCGATATACCCGATTTCTTATGCTGTGATCAAGTTTCCCTAGTTTAATCAAGTCTCCCAATAGTACTCTAATACCTAGGTACTATTAGGACAGACCTGCATGGGCCACCACTAAAAACATGTCACGACCTACTCCTGAATAATCGGACACGAGTCCGACACGCCCAGCCTACGTTGGAAGACTCAACGTAGTAAGCTGTACCAAGCTAAGGAAACTAACAAGTCAATATAAATAAGTACAAATTACAACATCTATAACCGATCCCATAAAGATCACCATAATCCACAAGTCCATATAACATAAAGGTACCAGAGTCAACAGGAATGAAATACGCTATTAACTCTAAAAATATCTAGGAGTAAAGCTAAACAGTCTAAATCTAAAGCCTCTAGATAAGTCATGTCTCCATCCATCTCAGCTAAGATCCCGAGCTCTAGCCCATAAGGTAGAATAATGTTCTGCAAGTACACCTGCAACATATCCAGTCAGGAGCAAAGCAAAGTACAATTCTAGGTAATGAACAAAACCATCATGATATAAAAAGTACAAGAGAACATGTAAAGCACATGAAAGAACATAAAAGTATAGGAATGTAAAGTACAGTAAATAATGTACAAGAATGTAAACTATGAACCTCAAGTACAAAACATGACATGTGCACAATATTTGAAATAAAACTAGCCTATGTGACCGGCTGGGATAAGTACAGGAGTACAGGAATAATGGTACGGCTTAGGGCCGCGTGCACAGTGCGAGGCCTAAGCTATCTACATGAATATCAGAACATGGGTTTGGTCATATAGCTAGTGTATTTTCCCTCCCCGACTACAAGTAAGTACAAGAACATGAAGGTACAAGAGAACATGATATCGTGTCACATCATGTCTTCAAGAGAAGTACAAGATATGAATGTAAATGCACAAGACCATAGAATGTACTTGACTTGCCCAGGGTGATCAAGAGTAGGTAGTAGAGTTGGGTGTCATCCTGTTAAAAGATATAAGTCGGTTACTTTCTATACAGTATCATTTTGTTACCTACCATCTTAATTACAAATTTATCTTAATACTGAATGTTATCTCATGTCCTATACAACTAAGTAATATATTAGACTTCTAGAATGTTAACTAAATACAAGGAAGGATAATTTCTTCTTGGTCAAAGGAATTCTTCCTATAATATAGTTAAGAGTATTAAATGGTATTCTCACGATTAGAGCCTAGCAGTTGAACTTATTAACCCATATACTACCAACTCAACACCTGCAATGATTGTTTTTATACAAATCCAATCTTCTCACATAGGCAACCTGAACACAACTGCTAATGCATGCTAATACACTATTCCAACCATATACTATATTAGTATATAAATGAATATTAATTTAACCTTTTACAAGAAAATATTATCTTAGCAGTAAAGGAAGGTTAGCCACTTATAAAACTAAACAATTTTCTAACTGAACCTAGTCTGTAGAGTATTTATTTGATAAGGCTAGCACTAAAGTAGCATTTCCAAATGGAATGTCACCTAGGTTTAATAGGCAGAACTAGCTTATGAGTAAGAGATCAGTTTGCTATTTTATCAACATGTGAGTTCCTCTACTTCCGCATAGCTCAGGCTTCTTCCAACTAATGTTCTTCCTAAAACCAAAAATTATTCAAGATAAATCAAGAATTCCTGAGCTACAAAATCACACACAAGCTGTACGCCCTAACACCAAACTACCCATACGAGAATTAATATATATTGTAATTACTCCTCATATTACATTTTGGTGAGAACAAATCACTACTAGTATTAAATGCACACTATGACGTAAACCAAAAGACCATTTGAATTTTTCGCTCGATGAAGACCCTGCCAACTTCAGTCCAGTGCTAGTGCGACACCACTTCAGAGGATACATGGACACATATGCGACATCAACATTCGATACTCCAACCTATTGCTGGCTTTGCCAAAACCCAACTCGGAAGCTGCTACCTCCTTAACCAACACAACACACGAATACCAACTTGTATCGAATATAACTAGTATTAGATACGAATTGACAAAAAATAGCCAAATCAAAACCTGTATTCCGCACAACCTAGACTCCAACAAATACTGCTCTCCAACCACAACTTAGAAGTCAACTAAGTTACACAACCTCAAGAACTCAGGAATTTATAGATAATTAAATTCAAATAGGGAATTATACAATCAAATGATAGTAGGTTTAAAATAGCAATTAATACAAACTGAATGATATCAAATTCAAATTAAGAAAGTCATGCCTATGGTTATTCCTATTCCAGTCGATCTCCTACGCAATGACCCCATCGATGGACATGATACTGCTGGACACAACAGCTCATGGATACGCACACCAGACACCACCCGGACACAAACCACATGCTGATAAAACCCGACTGAACACAAATTAACTCAGACTCCCTCAATACTGAACACAAACACACACCAGAGATGAACGCAATTGGACACTGATAGTCATCCACTCAAATTCAATTTTGTAGTAAAACGTACAACACAGTAACAAAAGAAAAAGATTTACCTGCAAGAATTCTATTCCAATGGAGAACACACGCTCAAGATTCCGACACAATTCCCGACTCTAGTACTACTGCAATTTTAATAAAACACATTTCTGAATGATCATTCGAAGAAGAAATTTAGAATATAAACCATCAAATCCAGAGGACTGTGGAAGAACATTAGAAATTAGGAATACCTAAATTTGGTGTTCACGATCACCCGTCCCTCAATCAGAAATTGGATCTGACCCGGATTTAAGAGTGATAATCGATTGCTGATTCTCCTAGGACGAACCACTGGTGAAGGAATTCGAGCGGACAATTCTTGACCTAACCCTGAGTATAATTGATTGTACAAATCGAATCACAAATCAGGAAAGGGCAGATTCATCAAGAATGATCGAAGAAGACTAACTCTACTGGTGAATATCGAATGTCACAGCAAGATCAAACTATCCACCAAGAAGATCATCGATCACCGAAATTGTCGCTGGAACAGAGCCGTCGAGATGAAGTCGCCGGTCGTCACTATTGTAGGGAAGACCATCGCCATAGTTGATCGTCGGAGGAAGAAGTGAACCATGCCATCGTCGGAGAAGATGGATGACTCAGCGTCCGCCAAGGAGCAGACGAGTGCCACTGAACGATCGAGGAAGAACTCATCGCGCCGCCGAGAGAAGATGACGCACCGCTGAACTTGTCTCAACGATACGCGGTTGCTAGCTTAGCCATAGGAGAAGGAGCCCGCCCCTATCACCATCTTCATTGTCTTTGTGTCGTCGAGTGAGAATTAGGGTTAGGGTTCAGCCATAGAGATTGGGGAAAAGGATGGAGAGCTTCGGCTTCTCAAGAAATTGAGAGGTGAAATGTGTATAGTGACTCCCCCCTTCTCTCTCCTCCTTTATATAATCAGAAGGAAAGGAAAATGATGGGTTTACACTTAAACCTACCACAAATTGTTATTTGCAGAATTAACCCAAAAGTTGTTAGAGTGGTTAGAAAAAGTTGTTACAAATCTTGGAAAGCACTCCAAATTAGTTTAAAAAACTTGGAAACACTCAAGATTAGTTATTTGATTAAATAAAGACTTCTCTTCAAAATGACAATTATGAAATAATAGTAAAAAAACCTTCAACTTCATTAAAAAAAATCGTAGACAAACTTGAAGGTGAATTATTCTTTTAAAATATTCCAAAATTCACTAAACCGGAAAGGTGGGCTTACATTAACACCCTCTAGTTTTTTAATTTTTCAATCTCCAAAACCTTCAACTTCATTAAAAAAAATCGTAGAGGAACTCATGAGTTCCTAATTTTTTTAAATTTGGCCACTAAAGTCATTGTATTACATGCATCTTATTTTTTGTTTTTTCAATGGCTCAAAGGAAAAAAAAATAAGTACACATTTAATGTTAGTAAAATTTGCATGTCACATTCATATTCTAAGTTTTTAATTTGAGTTCTTATTTGAATCTATCTAGTCACACTCAAAGGGAAAAAAAAAGTTGAAACTAATTACAGTTCACCAATTTCTTAATTTCTTCTAACTAGTTTCCAAAATGCGGTCAAACAAAACGTAGAAAATTTGGTCATGACTTGTACTTATGAGAATGAGAGTACCCATATATACAGGGTCGGACTTTGTAGGAAGCCCATGAGGCACTTGCCTCAGGCCCAAAAATTTTAGGTGCACCAATTTTTGTTTTGTTTTAGTGTGTGTGTGTGTGTGTGTGTGTGTGTGTGTGTATATATATATATATATATATATATATATATATATATATATATATATATATATATATATATATATATATATATATATATCACATAACCCATTTCACTTGGGCCGAACTTACTTTTGTGTTTGTAGGCTGCAGCAAAGGAACAAACAAAAGCAAAATAGTAAAACCACCAAGGTTATTAGGTTTTGTATTTACTCTTTTCGGCTTCCGAGTGGCGACAAGGTTTTGTACTTTTGCAGGCTTTGCAGCAGCACCTTACTTTTGAATACATTCAAAATTTTAAAAGAGGAGGAGAAAGCAACTTTCATGCTTTCCAAATTTCTCCATTCACGTTGATAATTGTTTGCTCAGCAGCTCAGGTGTGTTTTTAATTTTTTTAATATTTTTTTTATAGTTTTTGGTAAACTTCATGCTTGCCTCTTAATTTTTAGCCATAGCTATTAATATTCTCATAAAAAATAAATAAGCAATAATATTACAAATTATTAGGGCAACCACTATTTACTAATTTATATTTTTGTAGTTGAGTTTAATAATTTATTAATACATATTTTTGTAATGTTGATGATTAGGTGTGTTCTAATTTTTTTCATAATTTATTAATATATTTTTTTCTCCACAAGTATGTTCTAATCGTATATTTTGTGTAGGTTTTTTGGAAAGCGAATCCCTGTGGTCGACTCCTGGACTAAAAGATCTACTAGAATCAGCCACTTTTCATTAGGTGAGTTTTATATTAGTATAGATTTATATAGATTGTTGTTGATTATCTTTATATGTGGTAGACCGATTTATTGAAGAAAAAATTTGTAAATTTATTGCATAATTATTCCTATTAAGATTGAAATCAACTAATAAAAAAAACTGAGAAATAAAATAGTTTTATATTTATTGTTGATTATTTATTTGTTGTTAATTATTAATATTTGTTGAAAAAATTATGATAATGTCATTTGATTGCATATTGTTCGTATCTAGATAAGCAAACGTGCCTCCAATAAGAAAATAATTTGGTAAAAAAAAATTTGTTTGCAGATCACTAGTACAATAGAAAAGCAAGTATGCCTCCTATAAGAAAATAATTGTTTGGAGTAGAAAAAGGAAAAAAGAAGCAAAAGGAAGAAGCATTTATTCAAAGTCAAGCAGGCAGTCTAACTAAGTATTTTACTAGCAACCAAGGGGCAGAGAGGACAGAAATCACAGAATGAGTTGAAAATTTGGTACAACAAAATCAGAATGATAGTGACAATGAACTGCATGATCACCCTATAAATGATAATGTTAATGAAGAGTTGGATCAACTTGCCAATGTTGAATTGACTGAGACTCGTAATGAAGGTCCAAAGTTGCCTGAGAGTGAGGTAGCTGATGCTAATATGACTGCAAATGTTGATGAAGATTTAAATCCAGAGAGCTTGTTTCCATTAAATGTTGATGATCTAGGGAACTGGGACAAAATTGGTCAAAATATTAGGGACTTTCTAGTTGAAAGAGGTCCTAGAAGAGATAACGATGTCTTGTTTCCCCATGATAGTTCTGGAAGACATTTTAATTCATCATATTTTATGCAACAGTAAACAAATGGTGAGATGAATGAAAGAAGATGGCTAGTATATTCTGTTTCTATGGACAAATTTTTTTGTTTTTGTTGCAAGTTGTTCAAGACTCAGAGGACCATGTCTAAACTTGGCCATTTGGCTAACGAAGGATCCAAAAATTGGAAAAATCTCATTCGGAATCTCAAACTTCATGAAACTAGTAAAGAGCATATTGGTTGCATGACTAATTGGATTGAATTAGAAAGAAGACTTCAAAAGAACAAGACAATTGATGAAAGCGTACAAGTAGCAATCAACAAAGAGAGAGAACATTGGAAACAGGTGTTAAAGAGAATAATTGCTGTTGTGCAAAAACTAGCAAAAAGTAACTTGGCACTTCGAGGAGATTGTGAGAAGCTTTATGTTGAGAACAATGGAAACTTTTTACAACTAATTGAGATGATTACTGAGTTTAATCCAGCGATGGAAGAGCACCTTCGGCGTATTCAAGCACGCCAAATTTATTTTACATATCTTGGCCCCAAAATACAAAATGAATTGATACAAATGTTGGCAGCTGATATAAGAAGTTCAATTATTACAAAGATTAAACATGCAAAGTATTTTGCAGTCATACTTGATTGCACTCCAGATGCAAGTCACGAGAAGCAAATGTCCCTTGTAATAAGATGTGTGGATGATTCAACAAATATTGTAGCAGTAGAAGAATTTTGGGTCGAATTTTTGAAGACTGATGATACATCGGGACTTGGACTTTTTACCGAGCTTAAAAATGTCTTGAACAGCCTTGAACTTGACATTGATAATATAAGAGGTCAAGGATATGACAATGGATCTAATATGAAAGGAAAGCACAAAGGTGTCCAGAGTAGGTTACTTGAAATCAATCCAAGAGCTTTCTATACTCCATGTGGATGTCACAGTCTTAACCTGACATTATGTGATATGGTGAATTGTTGTCCTAAAGCAATGTCTTTTTTTGGAGTTATACAACACATATATACATTATTCTCTTCTTCTACCAAGCGGTGAAAAATCTTCAAAGATAATGTGGAACGTCTTACGGTTAAGCCGTTGTCACAAACACGTTGGGAAAGCCATGTCGAAAGTGTTAAGCCCATAAAAGAGCAAACTTCACAAATAAGAGATGCTTTAGTTGATTTGGCAAATATTTGTGAAGATCCAAAAAAAAGTGAAGTTGAGGTTCTGGCAGCATATGAACTTGAAAATTTGAGTTCTTGTTTGGAATGGTAATTTGGTTCAAGTTGTTATATGGTATTAACGCTGTTAGTAAATTTCTTCAAGCAGAAGATATGGATATTGATGTTGCTATCAGACTGTTACAAGGGCTTATTTCTTCTTTTCAAGAGTACATAGAATATGGGTTTGATCAGGCCGTGATTGAAGCTGAAAAAATTGCAAGTAAAATGGGAATTGAAGCTGTATTTCAAGAAAAGTGCATCATTCGAAGAAAGAGACAATTTTATGAGATCGACAGCGAAGAGGTAACTTAATCAGCTAAAGAATCTTTTAGAGTTAATTACTTCCTCTTTATAATTGATCAAGCTCTTTCCTCACTTCAAACTCGATTTGAACAATTGCAAAAATATGAAGAAACCTTTGGATTTTTGTTTAGTTTGGAGAGGTTAAAATCTGCTGCTGATGATAATCTATTGAGCTCTTGTGTCAATCTTCAAAATTCTTTGGCATATGACAGACGCTCTGATATTGCTGGATCAGGTTTATTTTTAGAACTGAAGCTCTAACACACTCATTACCAGGAGAAGCAAAAAAAAAAACAATTGATGTGCTAAATTATTTGAAGAAAATGGATGGTTGTTATCCAAATGCCTATGTTGCTTACAGAATTTTGTTGACTATACCAGTTACAGTTGCGTCTGCAGAAAGAAGTTTTTCCAAGTTGAAGTTAATCAAAACTTATCTTCGGTCAACTATGTCACAAGAGAGATTGAATGGCTTGGCTATGTTATCCATCGAGAGAAAAATGGTTGAGAAAGTTGATTATGCAAACTTAATTAGTACTTTTGCATCAAAGGCAACAAGACGAGTAATATTTAAGTGACTAGTGATGTACTGAGAAAATGTTTGATGGCCTAAGTTGTTTTTATTATTATTACCATTATGAACTATCACAAAGAATGTTAGCTTTCTTTTTATTTATTTGTCTGGAACATCAATTTTTTTTTGTGGTTTGGAACATCTTCACTTTTATTAATATCTCATTATAACATATATTCTTTTGGATATGAAATTTTAGTTATTGTATTTATGGCTTCAATTTCGTGTTGAAAATACTATTGTATCATTTTCAATAAAAATAATAATATAATATGAACATAAAGCTGTGAGGGCACCACTTTTAAAGTTCGTCTCAGGCCTCAAAATTAAAAGTACGGCACTGCATATATAATACATATTTATTAATATGTTAACATGTATTTTTAGGACGTATGTTAATAAAATCTTATGACATATGTTAATAAAATATCTCAATATGTTAATATGTGCTCTACACACATTTTAACAAAATCTATCAATATGTGAACATGTGTTCTTAGGGCACGTTAACAAAAGCCTAACTTGATAAGTCTGGTGGTTATAGTTTTGCTTTCCCTTTGGTTATGGTTTGCTTAACTGATGTCATCTAATCCCCGAGGAAATGGAGCTACTACGGCTACAAGAAAATCGGGACCACATGACGCTTCCGCTTTGGACACGTGCTCTAGGAGCAGGGATGGGCTGGCCCATCTCCTTTTGATCTGCAACTTGCTCTGCTTCTTTCTTTTCCTTTTTTATCAATCCATCTTTGGTTTTGGTGCCTTTCTCCTTTACGAGTTTATGCTTCTCCTCCACTCACAAACCACACTCCCAAACCCATTAGACACTAATAAGAATATGTCATAACAGTAGTAATAAGAACATCTCCGACCTCTATTGTCATGTTACATGTTGTGATTATTGTGTTCTTATATGTTGTAATTTTTATGTAGTATCAAATATGTTAGTTGTATGAGTGTTGTGTTCACACACACATAAGCTAGCAAAACTTCAACTTCCTTATAATAATTTTGACCGTTATGAACCCATTAAACTTGTAACATCAACTCATGTCCAGGTACAATGTACCACATGGTTTTTCATTTGAATTTCATAACGTTCAGTATTTATTGGCTGGATTAAATTGTCTTCATTCTCCTTTATTCTCTAACCTTAGAGAAAAGCCTATATATTAAGGCCAATCTCAATACTTTGAACATACTGAAAATTACTACAAAACACTCTCTCTCGAATTCTTGTCACTCTGAAACTCTTTTGTTCTTGGTTTGTTGCTCTGGGCAGAGCTAAGTCAGGGTCAATCTCTCCGAGTTATGTGCGACGACGGGATACCGGTAGAGCGGGAGTTTTACCACTAGGAGCATCCAGAAAAGTCAGCACATAGACCCGGATTAACTCTTAGGGCAGTGCTTCGTGCGCGACTTCCCCGGAGGCCGGTAACTTTAACTTCTTTTATTTTGTTTGCAGATTTTTAGAGAAAAAATATCCAACAATCTAAGAGTTAATCGAGACATTTTTTTTCTCTGTCATGTGTAATCGAAAAAGAAAAGAAAAACTTAATTTTTTTCACGTTGTTAACTATTTATCCAATTCCGGAACACACCGTCAATATGTTCATAGATTGGGTGCGAGTTGATCCAGTAGTTGCAGATTAAGTTTCTAAACTATATTGCATTCAGTCTTTTAAATTTGACATATCAATATGTGAGCCTACTAATGATGCCAACAAAAGTCTGATCTGAAAATCAAGGTTTTGTGATAGCTGTCATCTTGACCGGAAGATGAGTTGTGTTAATCGACACATTATTTCCGTGTCATGTGTAAAAAAATAATATAATAACAAATTATTAAATTTACATGTTATTAAATATTTATTGAATTTGAGAGCACACCGTATATATGCTCATAACTATGCTCAATTCAAGAGCAATTATATGCTGTTAAATGCACATTAAATTCCTTACATGCTGTTAAATATTTATCCAATGATCTATTTTCTTTTGGGAGCCGTTACAGCTATTCTTTTAATTCTTTCTTGCGTCACCTTGCCTAAATTGGATAGTTGTTGGATTTTTTTTACACACATTTTGGTAAAGATAATTCGTATATATTTACATGTTAATATCATAGAGTATAATTTATTTATTTTTTGATAAAGGAATTTTCTTAGTTTGCAGACTTGCATGTTTGGTAGACTATCATAAATAATATATATATTTGTGGAACCCTTACAATTATTGTCTATACCAACACTAGACTATCAGAGTGGGGAGACTATCATACAAATATATATATTTGTTATCAGCAACTCAAGTCAATTCCAATTAAATGTGTATTATGGATTTTGAATGTGTGTGATTGTATATAGCCAACTATATGTGTAGTTATCAAATCAAAAAGCCCTAACGACATGGAATATTGTTGGATTATTTTAGTTAATTAAAGTATCATGATTTGTGTTGAAAAACGTTCCAAGAATGATGAAGGTAATCTTTCACTACCCATTATCAATATAATATTAAGATTCTTACTTAGTGCCGTTAAAAATGGGGTTGTCACTGTCCAATGGGTTTATATGTGTGGAAAAATGCATATGCGGAGTTTTCTTCCCTACAAATTAACACATGTTTATCTTGGCCCTTAACCTCCCCTACATGATATCAATATGTTTTAGGAAACAAATGTTTCTTGTATTTAAAATTTCTCAATTTTTTTTCCTTGAGTTTCATTATATAGTTAATTTGTGATACAAATTACTAAGAACTTATCATACATGTGAGCTATTACTATAATACCATAATGCTTTCAGAGTATATGATTCAGAGGAAAAGCCTATATAATTCTGCTCAAGGGACTACCAGTAGTATTAAGTCATAAATACTTGTCCTATAGTATTTGTTGTTGTGCATTGCTCATCCCTATCAATATATCAAATTTTATGAGACCGGAAACCAAGTGGGATTGGTTTATGATTGAATTGTTGCAGTACATATAAGTGTTGTCCCTACAACATTTTGCTCTTCGTGTGTTTTACTTCAGTTTTCTGTTAGCTTAGTCTTGGAAATAGTTGAGTTTGTATGTTTTCCTTGTTCTATTCCATGGTCATATTCTTAATATACAATTAAGGCTTGAGAATCTGTGCTTACATGAAGACGATTAGAAGACATTTGCTCTGGAAGTCTTCATTATATACTCTTTTTGTAAAACTGAAACGGAAAAAGAGATACAAAGTCATTCCATCTTGTTAAGGTTTTTTGCATAATTTGAACAATTAAAGCGGTTATATTCTGATGCATTTAGTATTATTTTATTATATAAAACACGTTTCAGCAACACACACATTTTCATGAAGGACATATATATATGAAAAAAGGGCAGAAGGAACTACACTATGCTATAGTGGCTAAGGGAGAAAAAGAGCTTACATAATTTGATGTGGCTAGGAGTTTACCCTAAGTCCACCTAGCGATGTTAAATAGTTTGGGTTTGGTTCATCTAACCTTGTCTTATAATCTAGTACATATCGAATATAAGTTGGGTATTTATCTGTGTTCATGGATATTTTGTTGTGGCACCTATTGAATTTCTTTTTTAATCGTAAATTGTGATTGTTCCTATGAGGCACTAAATGCTTGTGATATATATTAATTTATTTTTAATGTTGTGTATGTTAACCTATATTTTTTTGAGTCCTTTGGATTTTTCAAATAAGCCAACGTTCACCAATTGAATGTTTTCAAATCTCCACATGTTTGAGCATTCAATGGTTCAAATTTAACAACCATGAATCATATTCATGTCAGAATATATAACAAGCATGAAGTTGATTATCAAATGGAGAAATAGAAGGAGTAATAATAGTGCATTAAACTCAACATAATACCCCTTAGTGGATTTCAAATATGAAAAACATTCCTTTCTTAGTCTACTTTTAACATAGTACATCATTGACATTTTGTCAAATATATGTTGTCTTCGAAATCCTGCAAGATTGAAACTATGTAGAAATGCATTATTGTGCAAGAATGAACAAATTTTTGCATCATACATTTTTTGTTAATATACAAACTAACCACTTTTTCTATCAAACTTGTAATTATTATTCTGTTGCCGGGACTTGAACCCGGGTCTCTCGGGTGAGAGCCGAGTATCCTAACCTCTTTTTCTTGAAGACCGTATTATTAGAAACGTTTTACCTTTTTAGGAAAGAAGCAACATGTTAACGGTGATGGTAATATAAATGTAATTTGTACTCTTCTATTCTTAACATAATCTTTGTAATGTTATCTCTTCAAGTCAGAAACATTAGAAGCCATGACTTGTTAGAAAATGTTCAAACATGCTAAGGGTGAAGGTAAGTAATAAAAAAGTTCTTTGTTCCATTATTCTAAACTTGATGTTTGTAAAACTCATTTTCTAATTCTTGGATAGTAATGGATATTTAGTGAGAATAATAGGAAATGATATTTCTTCTGAAGTGTTATTACTAAAGACAAAATCAAGAAATACAAAATTGCTCCGATCAAGTGGAAAGATAATTTTTTACATTTACAATTCACATATTCTATTCATTTTCTGATTTTGTATGTTTAGTTGAACAAATATATATTGTTGAGTTAGTGAGCCAATTTTTTTGATTTTTGTATATATATTATGATGATTTTAAATGATATTTTTTTTGATTGGTTTGTATGTCCGAACCTTAATGGCTATATTGTCACAATATTAGAATTTATAGTCAGAAAGAAATTACAATATTGTTCCATCACAATATTTATACAAACATTCTTTCCTTATATTCTGTGATGCTATAATTCTTCTGAGTCATTAAAATAATTTAGTCACAAAAAAATAGTTGGTGAAATTGCAAATTCCTTTAAATTTGAAGTTTTAAAGTTGAGATTATTTTGGGTACAAGTCGAAAGGGTCCTTCTGTCAACCGAGCGTAAATAGTCCTAAGTGACACGGTACTTAATTGTCCTCCTGTGGACCTTCGCTAGCTGGGAACCGGCCCCTGCAGCTAACCCAAGTTAATCAATACTTGATAAACTAAAGAATTTTTAAGGTTGATTAGCAAAATCACTTGAACTATTATTCTTGTACTTTAAACTGTCATTTTTGCAAACATGGCTAGTAAAGATAAATCTTTAGAGCCATGGATACTGTGACAGAGTTAAATGATTTTTGACTCACTATTCTAAGACTTATATCAGTAATTAGTAAAATCACATGAGTCTGATGTCACTAATTCTGATTTCTAAATTAGCCAAACCAGTTATTCTATTCTATATAGTAATAAAAAGAATATTTAAGGATATTCTAGGCTATAAATTGTATCATATTAGATACTCTTATGTCAGAGAAATGTCATTTAAATACAAACTGGGTAACTGATTCATATGACATCTAATCCATTTATGGATATATATATTTTTTTACTCTATGAAAAGTTGTCATCTTTTGAGGTTTGTGTAACAAATCTATCATAGCTAAGACTATTATATAGTCTGAAATGTTATCTTCAGCCACATGCATCTTATACAGAAGCTAGCTGTATGGCTCAACATTTTATACTACATATTTTTGTACATGTCATTTGTTTTAAAATTATGCTAAAAGCATTATCTTGTGAACTCTAAGATGAATAGGTACATGCAGCTGCGTGTCAAGACATGTAAAGAGCCTTAAAAAAATAAAATTATAGTTCTTGACTATAAAGTCATAAAAGAACTTTACAGATCTCTTGACGAAGAGTCTGTTTACTCTTGAACAAAAGTTTGTCTAGGATATTGATCCTAGAATCATCGAGGGGGATGGGGTTAAGCCCATAGTATAGTCACCAGTAGTGGCAACCCAACCGAGTCTGACTGGAGATCCCAAGAAGCCTGTTCAATGGGTAGAACAAGCTGGACTAGGTGACTATTATGGAACACTCACCTTAGATTAAATTTTCTTTAAAATAAAAGCCCAGGAGGCTGTACATGTGTACATTCATACCCCATCCCTATGGTGACAGTGTTCCTTTTGTGATATGGATAGGTTGAGTTTAAACTCTTAATAAGTCCAAGCATGATATGCAGGGTTGATTCCTATCACCAACCCTTAAGGACTAACCTATATGAGAGGTCGTGAGGGCCGCGACTATAGGACAGGACGATCCTAGACAACTCTCATGAATTTGTAAAAGTGCGCATGGCCAACCAAACGCGCCACCCGATGGACCCAAGTACCTCTAGCGTACTATGAGTGCTATTTTCGAGTCTGGTTCAAGAAGACTGATTCAAGGCATAGTCCATCAAGCTCTTCTTCAGACAAAGACAATAGTCACTACGTGAGATTCAAGGCTGTAGTCCATCTCATTTATGCATAGTATACAACTGTCCAGACATTCTCTTATTCTTGTCTTACTTTCTTTCCTTATATTACTTCGGGATTTGACCTTTGGGGGGGATTGTTAGTTGTATGTGTGTTGTGTTCATACACACATGAGCTAGCAAAAGCTCAACTCCCTTACAATAATTTTGACCGTTATGAACCCATTAAACTTGTAACATCAACTCATGTCCAGGTATAATGTACCACATGGTTTTTTATTTGAATTTTGTAACGTTCAGTATTTATTGGCTGGATTGTCTTCATTCTCCTATATTCTCTAACCTTAGAGAAAAGCCTATATATTGAGGCCAATCTCAATACTTTGAATATACTGAAAATTACTACAAAACACTCTCTCTCGCTCTCTCGAATTCTTGTCACTCTGAAACTCTTTTGTTCTTGGTTTGTTGCTCTGGGCAGAGCTAAGTCAGGGTCAATCTCTTCGAGTTATGTGCGACGACGGGATACCGGTAGAGTGGGGGTTTTATCACTAGTAGCATCCAGAAAAGTCTGCACATAAACCCGGATTAACTCTTAGGGCAGTACTTCGTGCGCGACTTCTCCGGAGGCCGGTAACTTTAACTTCTTTTATTTTGTTTACAGATTTTTAGAGGAAAAATATCCAACAAAATACAAAACAAAATCTTTTATAGGTTACAATATTATATTTACAAAAAATAATGAGGTAGAAAAGTCTTTTTCAATCCAAAAGTTATAAGAAAACAATAAAAAAATATTTTTTTAACTTCCAAGACAACTTATGATGCTCTTCCTTTTCTATAAATATTTTTTATCTATAATTGATGATGTGGGAGTAAAGTCATTATCAAGTACATTGTCTAGAACTAGACAATCAACCTCAAAATGTTTTTGTCATGTCATGTCACATTCACAATTTGTTTGATGTTTGTATTGGAGAATATCACATTTTAAATAAAACTTGTTATTCCTATGTGGCAACAACAATTTTCCAAACTCACAATAGGGTTGGAGATGCTCTAACTACAATTAGGGAGTTATAACCAGTTGCATCGGTTTGGGTTCCATAAGTTGTAGACCGAACCCACTAGTACAATCATAGTCTATTTAGTAAATCGTAAGTATGAAATAAATTGGATTTGGACTTTCAAGGATGAAAGAAGGATAGGAATCCACTTCTTTGTCCCTCTAATAGTGGATAAATGTGTTTGGTTGGGACAGAAAAGTGGAAAGTGGAAGAGTAGACAAATGTTTTTGGTTGAAACAGGATAGTGAAAAGTTGAAAGTGGAAAAGTATATTATAATAGTAGTAAATTATAATTAATTCACATAACATTTTTTTATATGATTTGCATAACATTTAAAAAAAAATTAAATAACTAGTTTGATAAATTAAAATAATAATTAACTACCCTAATTATATAATAAATAACTAATTATGTAATAAAATAAGAAAATTATTCAGTCCAAAGATTCCAAACGTATTACTAAATTTATGATTAATACCTAACTATCTTAATTAGTTACTAATTTATTAGTACGAACATAGTCGGTCCAAATCTAGGTAGTACTGACATTCAAAATTATCTAGTGCCGCATACATATTAATTAAAAATTGTAAAAAATGTTATCTAAATTAAGTAACGTTTCATAAACTGCAACAAAATATCATAAACTGCAACAATTTTTTTTACAAAAAATGTTACTAAAAATGTTAAAAAAATTGTGTCAAACACGTCCAAAATTAATGAATTTTTTATATCTAACATAGCAAATTTTTGTACTGGATATGTAATAGTTTTTTTTACCTACTTAGTCACTTACTCCGCCCACATCTAGTAGAAAAAACTAGATGTGGCAGCCAGATTTTTGGATTACTTTTTTAACCTACAGGAAAAACCGCTATTAATCCGGCTCCACTTTTCTATCTAAAATTCTATTTTACCAAACAGTGGGAGAGTGGATTTGGCTCAATTTCAGGTGGAAGTATAAATCTGGCTAGCGCTGCAAACGAGCCAAGCTGAGCCAAGATTTTGTAAGCTTGAGTTTGGCTTGACTAGAATTAGTCGAGCTCAAGCTTGATAAATTTTTTATTTTAGAGCTTGAGCTTGGCTCGAGCTTGTTTATATTAAGCTTGAGCTTGGCTTGGTTTTAGCTCGAGCTTGGCTTGATAAACAAGCTTGATTCAAGTTTGATAAACAAGCTCGATAAGCTCAAAATCAAGCTTGTTAAGCTTGATTTCAAGATCGCTCAGCTTTATTTCAAGCTAATTAAGCTTGATTTCAAGCTTAACGAGCTCGATTTCAAGCTACTTAGGTTTGAATTCAAGTACCTGTAATAGTAATAATTTATTTATATAAATCTAATTAAAAAAGTTCCTTAATATCAATTATTAAGGAAATATAAATATATAATGCACACAATCATATTGTTATACAAACATATATAAAATTAGAATTCAACAAAGAATAAACGAGCTTCTAAACAAGCTCCTAAATGAGCTCCTAAACGAGCTTCTAAACGAGCCAGCTCGCAAGATCATAAACGAGCCAACTTGCGAGCTCAAACGAGTCGAGTACTTCTAAGCTTGAGCTTGACTCGTTTATCAAACGAGCTCGAAAATAAAGCTTGAGCTCAACTTGTTCACTAATACTACCAAAATTTGTCGATTTAGCGACGACCAGATCTGTCGCCAGTCCGACGGAAATTTCTATTAGCGACCGATCACTGACGGGTTTTGGCCAAACAAATCCGTCGGCAATCAGCTCATCGCTAATAACGGTCCGTCGATACGTAGTCGTCAAGCGACGGACTAGCGACGGCATTTCGACTTCACTATACGAAGCATAAGCGACTACTTTTCGACGGACTGTCGTCCATTTCAAGTATTAAATACTAAACTGTTTAGACTATAGCGACGTAAAGTTCCGTCGGTAAACCGTCGTAATAGCGTATCAGAGTGTATCGTACCGTCGCTAATCCGTCGAACGCCGTCGATAACAAAGGACGGATTAGCGACGGTTCGCTGACGAAAAATCCGTCGACCAGGTTCTGGAAGAGGCAGGCATTTCCAGCACCATGGCGACGGATGAGTCGTCGCTATTCCGTCGACAACTGTCGCTAACAAAAGACGATTTAGCGACGGAATAAGGACGACTTTTTCGTCGACCATGTTCTGGAACTTCTTGGTATTTCCAGAACAAGGGCGACGAAAAAGTCGTCGCTAGTCCGTCGAACTATATACCATCAGAACTTTGCCGACGGATATTCCGTCGACCACCCGTGGCTACCTGGAAATATTTTCAAATCTCCAGTTAGCGACGGATTTGCCGTCGAACAGTAGTCAAAAACTGGTAATATCCGTCGCGCAATGGTCACTAGTCCGTTGCTAACTGAGAATATTTTGAAATTTTTTTTACAGAGCTTTCCCTGTTTGCAAAAATATGCATAAACCAAACCAATATATAATGCACACCAATTATCCAACAATCACATAGACCAAATATATAATGCACACCAATTATCCAAGAATCACATAGACCAAATACGCACATACGAATTTAATGCACACCAATTATCCAAGAATCATATAGACCAAACCAAATTAATATAAAATAGACATCAATTATCCTGAAGAGTAACCTAATATCCGTCGTTATAATCCGATCATAGCACAAATATTCCAAAATTCCCACAAATATTCTAAAATTCCCACAAATATTCCAAAATTTCCACAAATATTCTAAAACACATAGGAAAATCGACTTTGGCCTCAACAAAGACCACAAGTCAGACGATGAATCCTCACAGCTAGGGATCATAGTTGCGTTGAGGCATGTACCATTCTATCAGCCACTTTGCTTACGAAAGCTCAATCTGGTTGAGGTCTTATGTAGGGACAGGAGGGTCGGTCCCGATGCTACTACTCTCTGACGGTGGCTCCTCCTTAACTTCAAGCTTGGGAGCAATCTCTTCTCTGATGGTCATCGGTTCTTCCTTGACTTCGACCTTTGGTAACACCTTCTCCATAACAGTCACCGGCTCTTGTTTGACGATGGGGACTTCCTCCGTGTCGACCTCCAAGGGCTTTTTGCCTCGACCCCTTCCTCGACTAGCAGCACCACCTCGACGAGTCCTAGGAGCCATCTTTCTGACAACAGACATTTTCATATAGGGTAAAGACTGATAAGTGTGAATCATCTATGTTCTGTACATACGGTCCAGGAGGTTGATCCGCTAGTACATCCATGTACGATCAACGAAGTAACGATCCATTTCAATTTGGATGTGAAAATCTGTATCGTAAGACAAACTAAACATAATCAGTTCTATTTCACATGCTTAATTGCCAAGTATGGGAACGAATGGCTCAGAACACAACCCAAAATTCATTCTAGAATACATTAGTGCGAATCATCTATGTTTTATACATATAGTGTAGTATATGTTCTTATCGTATCTAGTATCTGAAGGATATAACAGAATCAAGATGAACTCACATAATGTAATACTAAGACATCATCTACTACTATATAAGATATAGTGATAGTTTATCGTATCATCATTGTCGAGGGATGAGGGTCGGAGGACAGTCAACTTTATCTACGGATACATAGTTTCTGCCTCGCCAGTCGAATGGCTTAATTGCCAAGTATGGGAACGAATGGCTCAGAACACAACCCAAAATTCATTCTAGCATACATTAGTGTGAATCATCTATGTTCTGTACATATGGTGTAGTATATGTTCTTATCGTATCTAGTATCTGAAAGATATAACAGAATCAAGATGAACTCACATAATGTAATACTAAGACATCATCTACTACTATATAAGATATAGTGATAGGTTGTCGTATCATCATTGCCGAGGGATGAGGGTAGAGGGACAAATACCGCTCGAGTGAGCCAAAGGCATGTAGCCACTTCCCTCCCTCCATTCACCCTCTCCCTCTCTCACGCTATCAACGTCACAACTTTTCTACCTCAAGTTCTGATCAAGCATTTTCTTTCTCCTCTCCTCCACCATGGCTCTGAACCCATCTGGTCCTCCCTACTTCCATTCTTCTTATTTGACTCTCTCAGCCACATATGATATCCAGCTCAAGTGTAGAGTCGGAGGAGAAGAAGTGGACAGGAAGAAGAGGAGGAAGCAGCACAGCCGGTGGCATGACCCAGAGGAAGTACAGAGGTTTTCTTCAACATACGTAGGAGAACTATAAGGATATATCTTTTCACAACATATCACCTTGTCAAAGACCCTTAATGTGACAACCATGTTACCGCGGTGTCGGAAGACTAACATGTCATAATTTTCTAAGCCGTGTATTTTGACATAATCCTTCAAACTCTTTCCTGCTATGTAATAATGCAAGATTACTACATAGGAGGAAAGAGTTGGAAGGATTATGTCAAAACACACGGCTTAAAAACTTATGACATGTTAGGATTCCGATACCGCGGTAACATGATATTCACATGAAGGGTCTTTGACAAGGTGACATATTGTGAAAAGATATATCCTTATAGTTCTTCTATGGATGTTGAAGAAAAACTCTGTACTTCCTCCGGGTCATGCCGCCGGCTGTGCTGCTTCCCCCTTCTCTTCCTGCCCACTTCTTCTCCTCCGACTCTACACTTGAGCTGGATATCATATGTGGCTCAGAGAGTCAAATAAAAAGAAGGGAAGTAGGAAGGAGCAGATGGGTTCAGAGCCATAGTGGACGAGAGGAGAAGGAAGATGCTTGATCAGAACGGATGGCTCAGAACACAACCCAAGATTCATTCTAGCATATATTAGTATGAATCATCTATGTTCTGTACATATGGTGTAGTATATGTTCTTATCGTATCTAGTATCTGAAGAACGTAAAAGAATCAAGATGAACTCACATAATGTAATACTAAAACATCATCTACTACTATATAAGATATAGTGATAGGTTGTCGTATCATCATTGCCGAGGGATGAGGGTCGGAGGACAGTCAACTTTATCAACAGCTACATAGTTTCTGCCTCGCCAGTCGAACGGCTGCAGGGACTTTGTCCTGATCACCATGTCATACCGTAGACTAATACAAATGGAGCTGAAATATCTGTCGCTAACCGGTCACTAGTCCGTCGGTAACTAAGAATTTTTTTAAAAAAAAAATTGCAACACTTTCCCTGTTCACAAAAATATGCATAAACCAAACCAATATATAATGCACACCAATTATCCAACAATCACATAGACCAAATATGCACATACTAATTTAATGCACACCAATTATCCAAGAATCATATAGACCAAACCAAATTAATATAAATAGACATCAATTATCCTGAAGAGTAACCTAATATCCGTCGTTATAATTTGATTTATCTTCAAGTGTGAGAACGGATGCTCAGAACAGAACCCAAGATTCATTCTAGCATACATTAGTGTGAATCATCTATGTTCTGTACATATGGTGTAGTATATGTTCTTATCGTATCTAGTATCTGAAGAATGTAACAGAATCAAGATGAACTCACATAATGTAATACTAAGACATCATCTACTACTATATAAGATATAGTGATAGGTTGTCGTATCATCATTGCCGAGGGATGAGGGTCGGAGGACAGTCAACTTTATCTACAGCTATATAGTTTCTGCCTCGCCAGTCGAATGGCTGCAGGGACTATGTCCTGATCACCATGTCGTACCGTAGATTAATGCAAATTGAGCTCGAGCCAAAATACAGAAACCAAAATACAAAATTATAGAATCAAATCCCTGGGTTCACCGAAAATACAAAACACAGTTCTAATTCATATGTATTTTAAGTGTGAGAATGGATGGCTTAGAACACAACCCAACCGGAGAGGATACTCTGTGAGATCCATCTGAGTAGGACGTATACTCTGAGAGATCACCTTTATAAGAATGATATCAGTAGCGAAATTGAGTGTTGGAGGAGATATTATCAGAGTATACGTCCTACTCAGTTGGGTCTCTCACCGTTACTAATTTTTTCTGACAGCATGGTGGATGTGCTCCGTCAACAGATTCTTACTCCGAGCCAAAACTTTGCCCCGGAGCTCAAGTGGACATCCTTCGTGTAGAGCTCGAGTGAGAGGTTCCTGACAGCATGGTGGTCTCCTTTGTTAAAGTATCCGTGCTCGTCCCACAACCAATGTGGGATGAGCACGGATACTTTGACAAAGGAGACCACCATGCTGTCAGGAACCTCTCACTCGAGCTCTATACGAAGGATGTTCACTTGAACTCCGGGGCAAAGTTTTGGCTCGGAGCAAGAATCTGTTGAAGGAGCACATCCATCTTGCTGTCAGAAAAAAATAATAACGGTGAGAGACCCATCTGAGTAGGACGTATACTCTGATAATATCTCCTCCAACACTCAATCCCACTACTGATATCATTCTTGTAAAGGTGATCTCTCAGAGTATACGTCCTACTCAGATGGATCTCTCAGAGTATCCTCTATTGTTGGTTGTCATATCATCATTGCCGAGGGATGAGGGTCGGAGGACAGTCAACTTTATCTACGGATATATAGTTTCTGCCTCGCCAGTCGAATGGCTGTAGGGACTATATCCTGATCACCATGTCGTACTCCAATACAATCCAGAGATTGACACAGTACTAATTCATATATGTAGTCCAATTCAAATAGTCTAATACAAAAATAACCCAATACAAATAGTCCAATACAAATAAGTACTAATAGCTAATGAGAACCACACAGCTCACCCAAATGCTCTGTGATACAATCACGCAACCACCTCGAAAAAGTGAGATTTTTGGCGTGAGAAGAGATGTCGTCGCTTGCAAGTGCTGCATGAATAGAACTCCCGGTCTCACTAGCTACCGGCGCTGGATGAATAAAACTCCCGGTCTCACTAGCAACCGGTGCCACTTTCTCCTTAACTATAGGAGGAGCCACCTCAGCATTCACTGTTTCCCTCAAACGACGTGCCGCTCCTCGGGTCATGGGTGCCATCTGGTAAGATCGATAGTCACAAATAATATAATTGTAACATAAGCAAGCTAACTAAAGGAACCATCATGTAATTTGAGTACATTTTCGAAAGCCGATAAAGTATAAAAATTTGATTTTTTGCCAAGTGTGAGAACGGATGGCTCAGAACACAACCCAAGATTCATTCTATCATACATTAGTATGAATCATCTATGTTCTATACATATGGTGTAGTATATGTTCTTATCGTATCTAGTATCTGAAGAATATAACAGAATCAAGATGAACTCACATAATGTAATACTAAGACATCATCTACTACTATATAAGATATAGTGATAGGTTGTCGTATCATCATTGCCGAGGGATGAGGGTCGGAGGACAGTCAACTTTATCTACGGCTATATAGTTTCTGCCTCGCCAGTCGAATGGCTGCAGGAACTATGTCTTGATCACCATGTCGTACCGTAGATTAATGCAAATGGTGCTGGAACTGGAGCCAAAATACAGTACTACTTCACCATGTCGTACCATTTTACTCTCTCTCTCCTTCCCTCCTTCGGCGCTCTCACTCTCTCCGGCGCTCTCATACTACTAATTCCTATGTGTTTTAAGTGTGAGAACGGATGGCTCAGAACACAACCCAAAATTTATTCTAGCATACATTAGTGTGAATTATCTATATTCTGTATACATATGGTGTAGTATATGTTCTTATCGTATCTAGTATCTGAAGGATATAACAGAATCAAAATGAACTCACATAATGTAATACTAAGACATCATCTACTACTATATAAGATATAGTGATAGGTTGTCGTATCATCATTGCCGAGGGATGAGGGTCGGAGGACAGTCAACTTTATCTACGGCTACATAGTTTCTGCCTCGCCAGTCGAATGGCTGCAGGGACTATGTCCTGATCACCATGTCGTATCGTAGATTAATGCAAATGGAGCTGGAAATATCCGTCGCTAACCGATCGCTAGTCCGTCGCTAACTGAGATTGTCACATACATGTATGTATATCACAGCTAGATGTATAGATATATATACATCTATATAGAAGCACACAACTGATATAACTCGCACTGTCCTTGAGACAGTGAACATATACACCATGAATCCAAACCCCATATTCATATTTACTAATCCAAACATCACCAAACTAATGGATAACATCCAATATGGATAACACATTATTTAGCCAATATGTAAACTCAGATGAATTTGAGAAGCAAAGCCCCCCGCCGCCCCTGACCAAAGCCCGCCGCCCTAAGCCCTCCGTCCAGTAGTTCGGTTGCATATATATATATGAAGAGTGCTTATGGCTGTGCGTTGGTTGCATATACCCCCGACGCCCCCGCCCCAAGCCAGCCACCCAGCCCCCGACGCCGCCGCCCCAAGCCCGCCACCCAACCCCCGACGCCCCCGCCCTAAACCCGCCGCCCAGCCCCCGACGCCCCCGTCTAGCCCCCGACGCCCCAGCCCTAAGCCCGTCGCCCAGCCCCAGACGCCCCCGTCCAAAGCCAACCGCCCAGCCCCCGACATCCCCGCCCAAGCCCGCCGTCCAGTCCCCAACGCCCAAGCCCCAAGCCCGCCACCCAGTCCCCGACGCCCCCGCCCCAAGCCCACCGCCCAGCCCCCGACCCAAGCCAGCCGCCCAGCCCCGACGCCCCAGCCCCAAGCCTGCCGTCCAGCCTCCGACGCCCCGCCCCAAGCCCACCGCCCAGCCCCCGACCCAAGCCAGCCGCCCAGCCCCCGACGCCCCAGTCCCAAGCCCGCCGCCCAGCCTCCGACGCCCCTGCCCCAAGCCTACCGCCCAGCCTCCGACGCCCCCACCCCAAGCCCGCCGCCCCCGGTGCCCCTATACGACACCGAGAGAGAGAGAGAGAGAGAGAGATCGAGAGAGAGAGAGAGAGCGAGGAGATTACCTTCGGGAGAGAGAGAGGAGAGGACGCCGATGCCGACACCGACGCCGATCACCGAAGCCACGGGAGAGAGAGAGAGAGAGAGAGAGAGGAGAGAGAGTGAATTTGGGGGGAATACGAAAAGTTTTCTCCGCCGTTTCATTCAAAGTCTGGAACGTATATTTAGCGATGGACTAGCGACGACTTATAACCCGTCGCCCGGTAGTCACAATTTTTGATACTTGCCAACTGAATATCCGTCGCTACGTAGTCGAAAGAATGTCCCGCCAATTCTCTACATAATTCCTGCCAAATAATCGACTACGTAGCGACGACTATCGATCCGTCGCTATATCTCCGACACCCTAGCGACGGATGTGCGACCTTTCCCTCCACTAAAATTAAAATAAAAAATGTAAAGGCGTGTGGTCGGTAATCCGTCGACGAGCGGCCACGAAGTCGTCGCTAACGTCGACTGAAAATTTCTGTCGCTAATTGTCCGTCGCTAATTTACTGTATTTTGGTAGTGTAAACGAACCGAGCTCAAACGAACTTTTATTGAGGCGAGCTTCGAGCAGCTTGCAAACGGCTTGGCTCATTTGCAGCTCTACCAGCTCCACTCTCCTGGAGCCAAACAGGCCCTCAGATTAATAAATAAGTTGAATCGAGTTTGCTACATTCATCTTTAATAGGACTGTTGTGTAATATACTTAAGATTAGACGATGGGTTGGACACATTTGCCTGGCTTCTAGTGTTGTCTAAAACCTATTGCTAGAAAGGAAGGTACAATACTTCATAATTCATAGTATAAATCAATTGTTTTGCATCAGGCTAGGTAGAGGTCTCATAGTCTTTAGACTAATACTTTTGAGGGCCACACAAAAATATAAACATGGATCATGGTTAACACGTTGGATTATATCTTATTTTTGATTGAGTCCTCAAAAGAAAGTGCCAATATAATTGGTAATTTAGTTCCACATCGAGATCTCGTTTGGTTTACTGTAATGTAATCGTAATCGTAATGTAATCAAATGAAAAAAATTATTTTTTTTTATTTGATTATATTCGGATTGCGATTACATTACAATGTAACAAACGAGGCTGAGTAGGATGTGGGATGATGAGGTATAAATAATTAAAATTGGTTCAAGCCTTACATGAGAATTTTTTTTAAGGCATATGAGCCCAGTCCAATATCGTACCTCATTGGCCAACTATGGTTCGGGTCATACCGTATTCCCAACAAGTGGTATCATAACCCAAGGTTATGGGACTGGTTTGACGGTTCTAATTGATTTGCGACAAAAGCTACCCTCAAAAGCGGGGTGACAATGGAGAAACGAGCTACCCTCAATAGGGCGTAACAATGAAGTTGGTAATTTAGTCCCATATAAGATAGGAGGTGGGATCATGAGGTGTATGTTGGTGTTTTTACTTAGCTTTGGAAATTTTAGTCCCACATGGGAAAACCACCATGGTGTATATCTCAATATATAGCTATACTTGTGTTGGAGTATACATATGGAGTGAGGTGATCCATGTGGGTTGATTTTTCTAGAGAGATAAGTTTAAATCACAAAGAACAAACTTTTGTTTTCTTACTCACTTTGGGAATCTATAGGAGTTAAGCCCCGTAGGGACTTAGCGACTCAGGCTCGGGCTCTGGCTAAGGACGCAAAGTGGTACTTTGATGGTGCACTTTGCACGTCAACATCAGTGTATGGCGCTCGTCCGCTCTTTTTATGCGTGAGTTGCTTGCACGGTTGCTAGCTCGGGCACACGTGCGGCGCGTAACATCAGGTGCCTTAGCGGCTAGGTGTATTGCTGCCATGCGCCTTTGCGGCTATGTGCCTTAGAGGCCATGTACCGTAGTATTCATATGTCATAGTGTCCATAGGCTGTTGTGGCACTACGCCGTAGTGGCCCTTCGCCGTAGTGGCCCATCGCCGAAGTGGCTCTACGTCATTGTAGCCAGGCACTTTTGACATTGTCAGCGTGAAACACGCAAAGTGTTTTCGATGCAGCGTACGGCGCACTGCGATGGATGTGCATTTGGAGCGTGCAAGTAGATCCCATTGTCAGAGCACGGCATGGGCGGCGCTATCAGAGCGTGGCGTGCTGTACGCTGTTATGTCAGTACACGGATCCAAATTTCATAGGACTTGGTCTGCATGCGCTCATGCGCACGTGAGCATTTCTCTGTGCGCATGGGTGCCAGCCTGCTCTATAAATGGAGCACCCCCTCTACCATTACCAAATATTGGAATAGAGAGAAAGTGAGACCACTAAATTCCACTCCAGGAGCTCCATGTAGCACAATAGCTGTTGCTCCCAAGTCTATGCGCCAGCAACATTTTTTGTCTGAATTGAGTTATAAAGTCTTTCCAAAGTTGACGAAGAGCGATCCAGAGGTTCATACTTGAATTTGCTGGTTCCTGGGGGCAGATCGTCTATAGGACGAATTTGCTTTGAGTACCGGTAACTTGTTCACCCTTTGTGTTTACTTTTTGTGTGTCGTGATCTTCTTATTGTAGCATCTGCGAATGTAAAGAGAAGAACACTATTTTCTTTATTCTTAGTGTATTTTACATTTTTTAGTCAATTTGTAACCCGCTTATAGTACTTCTTTTGAGTTGGCTAGATTGCAGACTTTGTGTCTTACAATTATACTCTATGCATCTCTCCCATGTTGTTATCTAGAGTGCAGACTTCATGTCTTGCAAAGTTATCTCTACGTCTTCTTTGGATCCCGCCACTCTTAGATCTGTCTTTGGGATTAAGAGTATAGATAATTGAGATTAGTTTGGACGGCTGTAATTGTTTCGTGACAGATTGTGCTAAACATTTATGCACATATAATCAGAATATACAGGTTCTCTTCTCAAGATGGACTAAAATTTTATGCATATAATCAGAATATACGCGCTCACTTCTTAAGGTGGAGTTAAGAGCATCCTCCTTAAGCTAGTTTGGATAGTCGGGGTATGCTTGGTTGCTTGGTTGCTTGGTCAGCGAAAATAAGCTAAGGTAAAGATTGTTGGATTGTATCTCATCTTTGGATGAGTGCTCAAAGAGGGTGACAGTGGAATTGATAATTTAGTCCCACATTGGATAAGAGGTGGAATCACGAGGTGTAGATAATTGGGATTGGTTTAGACCTTACATGAGAATTCTTTTTAAGACATATGGTCCTAGTCCAATATCGTACCTCATGGGCCAACATCGGTTCGGGTCATACTATGTTCCCAATACAACAAATATTGATCTAAATAGTCAACTCGTAATATATATATCGATACAATAATCAAGTGTCAATGGGAAATGGCCTTGAAGAATCTGATTTATAGAAATGAAAAAGATCGTGGAATTGACGAGATATTTCACACAGTAAGGAAGAATTTATTAAAGAATATATCAGAACCATAAACTCGATAATTGACATAGATAAGTATAATAAGGAGATTTACATGTTCAAAAGAATATAGGGATCATGAAAATTTTATACAAGTCCTTGTAACTTTAAAATCCTATGTTTGGTCCCTATTAAAAAGTCAATTACTATAAGGCTATTAATTTATTCATAAATAAAATATGAAAGATCGTATTTCTTTCACTTTGAGTGAATGGGTACATCCTCTTCATGGTGGGTGGTTACGATAATACTTCGATCATCTTACCTTCACTCTTAATGAATTTGATGTACTTGTATAGTTCTTTTATGATTTGAGTTCTGTTGCATGGTAATAAACGAACCAAGATAAAAGAGACTAATAGGAGCGTTGCTAGATACATATAACATGTAATGGAAATTGGAATGTTGCGTATGCTTAATGCGTAGTATAATATTCTACGTAACTATGTATATTATTGTCTATACAGAGAAGGCAATTAATTTTGAGGGTTTACAAAACTAAACAGAGTCGGCAGAAAATCTCAAAAAATAAGTCAATGTAGAAAATTTTAAATAGAAGATGCAATAGTCCCAAGATATAATGAAACATGATTTGCATAGAATACAAAGACATAAAGCCAAACAGCAACTCGATTACAAACACTCCATCTTTCGAATACATTGGAAACATGCCATAAGGCTTACAACTCAAGGACCACTTAATAAAATATTGTTCCATATATTACGTTCTCTATAGGCCAAGCAGCAATCCAACCAAACATCATCAAGAATCGATCAGTGTTCCAATGCCTCAATACGTCCAAGTAGCTTCGTACATGGGGGTTGGGTGTCAATACATTATCGTATAGTAGTGAGTGGCCTCTCGCGGACTCAGCCAAAAACCAACACAGTTAATTAAGTGAGGGAACATAGATATGTGGCCTTTATAACCTTGTCTTAGGATCTGTTTCATGGCATAATATATTGTGTCTTATAAGCGTACTCGTGTCACACATACAACAGTTGATCTCAACAAATACTTACCATCATTCTCTGTCAGTTCAATATATATTTACTCAATACTTACCATTATTCTTGTTGTTTCAAAGATAACACTTACAAAACATAAGCATGTCAAGATCTGTGTTCCTGCACCAGACATTTGTTAGCATTCATAAAATACATAAACATAGGCGTGTGTATTCATCCTTATGACCAAATAGCTTGGCATGCAAGGAAATGACATTAGCATTCAGCCTAACTATATGATGTCATTGGCATAATAAGCCATGTTGTATGAATCATCTTGATATGATAGTGATCCTTCGTGTGTATGTAGCTAACATAATCGAAGGTCCCGAGATACCATGTATTATGATACGCCCTTTCATTCGAGTAGCAAGCCTATTGTAGGTCTTGCATACATTATGCAGGAAGAACATTCTACATAATTTTTCCCTAGGTCGAATCGGGTCGGTGGCCTTCGGAAGCCGTTCGAGAGGAAGCATTACCTTGTGCATAAGTTGTCCATGACCATGTAATATGCGTGAACAGTTAAGCATCTATAAAATATATGCATAGTCTAAAGACTGAATACAGAAATCGTCCATTATACTTACATTTCCATAATTTCTTAATTACTTTTATTCTATGTTCCGATTGGCGACCGTAGGTCCCAAATGTACTGTAGCACCATGCGCTTTCGTGGTACCGCACCATGTTCACCGCATTCTTACCGTGGAACCATGTCCAACTCTTTCATACTTACCGTGGCACCATGCCTAACTCATTCATACTTACCGTACAGTCAAGCCACATATGTTTACTATGAGCCACGGAACCGTGCCACATAGATTTAACTTTCGGCTTAATTAATATATTTATGGATTTTTTATTATTCATTATTTTTAAATAATATTTATTTATTTATGATTAGCCTTACTCATAGTTAAAATTTGATATGCATATTGATTAGAAAATATGATGTGGCTAGTATAGTCATATGCCATGACGAGCATATTAAGTATCGAATGGATGCCATAGCCATATCCATGTCCCATATATGAAAACAAGTTATGTTGTGGTAGATTTTATAAAATATGGTTATATAAATATTTTATATATATTTGAGGACTTCCTATATAAATACAATTATATAAAATCTATCTAATCAAGCCCAAATCTTAACCAACCCAAATATGCATGTAATGTATAAAAATATACCCATATATATATGGCCGTTATATAAAATCTCATATATATTGAGATTAGATTTTATTTATTCATGAATATGTAAACGTTTTCAAATATACCACTTTTTATAAAGCATAACCAACTACCTAAATAATAATGCAACTTCCTTTCTAAATAACGACTAACTACCACCCCTTTTCTGGCCGAAACCTAAACTGCTTGCGCGCCCCCCTCCTTCTATTCCAATAGTATGTGTGTGTGTGTGTGTGTATGTGTGTGTGTTTGTGTATATATATTATATATATATATATATATTATATATAATATATATATATAAACCCTATATATATGGTATATATATATATAATATTTTATATAATATATATAGATTATTAATATATATTTTATATAAAAAATATATAATATATATATAATATATAACCATATATATAGGGTTATATCTATATATATATATATATATATATATATATATATATATATATATATTTTTATAGGGTTATATAAATATATTATATATATATTGTATATATATATATATATATATATATATATATATATATAATATATAAATATATATAGATATAATATATTATATATATATAATATATATATATATATATATATATCTATATATATAGATATATATTAAGGTTATATATATATATATATATATATATATAATATATATATATATATATATATATATAACCTAAATATATATATATATATATATATATATATATTATATATATATCTATATATATATATATATATATAACCCTAACCCTAGCCCTAACTTTCTTTCCTTTCTTCCTTGATTTTGACCGACACCTAACTTTTCCCAAAAATTCATGAACTCCAAAACAACAGCCCTTTCTCATATTCCATCTCTTTCCTTCAATTCATCATCTTCATCTCCTCCAATTATCTTTCCAACTCTCCAACCCTTTCAACAATACTTTCTCTCCAATTTTTTTAATTAAACCTCCATTAAAACACCATCACCTTCATCTTTCCAAAATCAATAAAAGAACATAAAGAGAAAACCAGGAGGAGTATGCATTGTGTAAATGAATAACTCGCTTCCAATCACTTTCTTGAAGTTTCTTGGTAAGCAATCCAAAACCCTATTCTTGAATTTTTTCTATTTGTTGTTTTCTTGCAAATAAATATCAAATCATCTTCTAAAGATCATGTTTGTGATTATTTTAACCATTAAAGAATCTAGGATTGATTATATGCATGCATGTTGAATTGAAAAGAAACTAGAATCAAGAATTGTGCATGCTAGTTAGGTGTTGTGAGAATTTTTGAGAATAAATATGCAAGGTGTAAATATGAGTTTTAATCAATTCTGGATCGGCAATTTAATCAATTTTACATTGTTTCATGTTATTTAATCATATAAACCCTAACCTAAACTTGTTGTGCCAAGAAATTAGATTCCTATGTGTAGTTTTGACTTATGTAGGCATATAAAAATATGCTAATTTAGGACTAAAAAGTAAAAAAATATTTTTAATAAAATAATATTTTTAAATGTTCAATGACCATACTTCGATAACCATAAGTCATGATTGGGTGTTGTACTATTCTAGGTCAATTCTATGATTAACTAGTAGGCGTAAAGCGACAAATTTCGTGTACCATGTCCAAAATCTTAATTTCAGAATCCAGAGTTTAAATGGGTATAAATCATGATTAAAATTGTGCTTTAATGATTTTAATTTATACACATGTCCATGTGTTTGGGACCTAGTCTCGAGTTTTGGAAGTAAAAAAGGCTAGAAACTAGGAACTTGTTGTGCCTTGTGTCATATGTACAATTAGTGATGATAATAATAATAGTTTTCATTTAAATGTGAACTCTAGTCTAGGCCTTGGTATTGCCGTCTCAGCAGAGACTTGGACGATAGACAAGTATATCTTGCCCTTTGTCCTGTTTATACAAGTGCATGCTTTCCATTATTTCTGTTCGTACATGGCTATTTTTCTATTATGTACTAGTTGTCTTTTCATGCTCTATTTTCATGTTTTTACCATATCACATGCCTGCCATTTACTTTTCATAATCCTTCATATTTGTTTGTGTCAGTTCTTGCTGCATACTTCGAATTGTTCCTTAGATCCTTGATGTTGTTATTAGTAGTTGGCAATTGCCTAACCTCGGCCGTTAGTATGCACCGTATTGTGATAAAGACTTTATATAGATGGTTACCATGCAACATGTTGCTTTCTATAAGACCATAGATAATGTCGGCTGCGGTTTTATTCGATATTTCCTTTTAGCCATGACTAGTAGCACTACTCTTACTCATGTGTCATCACTTGTACTTTTACACTGCCATTATTTTATTACCTTTCCAGTGCATGTTTTGTTATTGTTATTTAATAGCATGTATATTATGTATCTTGTAATGTGCCACGAGGATCTGGACTTTTCTACAGGTATAGACGAGGTATATCCACATGTTTACGGGCCGGTACTAGACCACGGTACAAGTGCAGTTGACAACTTCATTGATGCTTAGTTTATTGGAGTCTGGACATAGTTTTTACTTTACTGTCTTTATTTTATTTTCCATCTACTAGTAGTGGATTTGTCTCTGTCGAATGTGAGTTACTTCTTGTTTGTCTTGAATCATATTTTTACATTCATCAATTATCTAATTGATTTTGTTTCTCTTTGTTACAGTGGATGAGATATAGACATTGCGTGTGACTTATGTACTGAACTTGATACCTTAAAGATAGCTTAAGTACATGCTTGAGGGGTTCCATAGATTGGGTTCACCCTTGAGTATGTACCAGCTAACCAAGTCACGTGATGGTCCCGTGAGTTTTGGAACTGGAGTATGACATGGTTTTTGTAGTGGCCCATGCATGTCAATTTAGCTGTTTTGGTTACATTATTGTGTCGAACGGGCCTACAAATATTATTAGACTAAAATAGGATCTCATCCATATTTGACTTAATTGTTCTTGATTCTTATCTTGATTCCGAAGATGTCCTTGAATTTGCGTTTTGCTTCATCTATTTTCAACTAATGGTTTTCTCTTTATATAGATATTGATCCATAGAACAAATGTACAACTTCCATAGACACCCTACCAACTGGGGCCATAACTCACATCGATGGGACAATCGCTTGGGGCCAACATACTCAGCAGAGTGATCAGCCGCATCCTCATACTTAAAGATTTCGAAGGGATGACATTCCACCCCCTTGGCAGTTTACTCTATATATGTTGTATACACCACCTCTATTTCTTCTGCAGATGCCATTCATGTCCTTTCTACCACAAGGTTAGGAGATGGATGGCCAGCAAATATTCTAGATGTTCTACGTGATGATGCTGGCCCAGCAGCTAGTCCAGCAGTAGACACAACAACGCCAGGCTGAGGCACTGAGAGATAGCATAGTGACAGCCTTAGAGCGAGCGATATTACTGACCCATCAGCCAGCGGCTGGGTCTATTGCCAATTTTTAGCATATAAAACCCCTACCATTCTTCGATACAGAAGATTCTACTGAGGTTCATGCTTGGCTCACCAACATTGAGTACAAGTTGAAGGCCGCAGAACTTCTTAGAGAGCGATGGATGACAGCCGTCAGAATGCAGTTGACCGATAATAAGCATCACTAGTGGGAGGCCGAGGAACATCGATTAGGTCCTGACCATGTTACTTGGGAGGAGTTCTCCAAGCTCATCAAGAAAATGTTCGTTTTGGCCGCTTCTCGTATGGAGCTCCGGGACAAGTTTCTATACCTCAGTCAGGGCAGCATGTCGGTAGAAGAGTGTAACGTAGAGTTCCTACTTTTGAGCCACTTTTCCCTATACTTGATTCATATCGAGGAGAAGAAGGCAAAAAAGTCCTATAATGGCCTTAGTTTTGAGATGCAGTCCTACTCACCTATTCTGACAGTAGCTAGACGCCAGGAGCGCAACAACAAGAAGGAGGCCAGCCATAAGTGTTCACATGCAACAACATTGTTAGCTAGAGCACCACCAAAAGGACTTGAAAGATGTCTCACCATACATCAGCAACCTAGAGAAATCCTGTATCAGATTCCAGGGCTTCTAAATGTGAGTACTATGGCAAAAGAGAACAAGTCCAAAGGGATTGTCGTCAAAGATTGAGACAATGTTTACGTTGTGGCTCCGATTAGCACCAAATCCAAACTTGTCTGGAGAGGGGCTTTGAAGGACCAACACCACCATTACCAACTCAACCAGCAACACAAGGAGAATATCCACGTGGACCGCTTCCTGACCAAGCGAGAAATTTTTTGCAGGCTAGACAGTAGACATGAGTACCATGACAAGGACATGCTTTTGCCATGACTGTTGAAGATGGGGTAGCGACACAAGAAGCAAATTTACAGTTTTATAATAGGAACATTGAGTAGAATATGGTTTACGGTTCACTATTACTTGCTTTATTAGGAGAAACCGTAGTAACATAGCGTACATGTAGAAGCATGGAATTGCCCAGGCTCGATCAAGACCAAATCACCAAAGGCAAAGTGCACGAAGGCCCAAAAGACCTCCAATGGGATGCCAAATCATAAATCGTACAGTATCCCGAGGTATATTACCTTTACAGAACCAAAGGCAGCTGGACCGCTCCATACGACCAGATCGCATACGGTCTAGACACTATGCGGCCTCTCTTCCAAGAATCCTCAAGCGGCCAATGGAGCATGCGGCTGAAATGACCCAACTAGTCTCTACATTAAGGTATACGACTCGAGTCCTTGGCTGAGCCAACCTCTACAACAAGATAGTTGGTTCGCGCCACGAACCGTATCATCAAAAGCTTGTTCGCACACAAAACCGGATCATCAACAGCTATTTCGCACCCCGAACCGGATCATAAACAACTGGTTGGCGCCTCGAATCGGATCATCAACATCTGGTTCGTGCCACGAATTGGATCACCCAAAATCCTGTTGGTAACGGTTGAAAGGTTCAACACCATGTTTATGGTGTTTGCACAATGACCGCCCCATTCAAATTAAAGATTCCCTCAAAATTATTGCCAGCGCCACGCATCAACCAAAGATCGTGCCACCTGATTTAAGTCTCCCGTTTATGGCATGCGAGTTATTTAACCACACCATTCAAACAATAGATTTTCCTAAACAATCATGCATGCTAGATCACCTGTGATCAAGCCGTGCGAATGGATAATCATAATCGTCAACAATCACACCCGAGGATCCTTAAAGTCCTCACCCGGACCTCTTGCAGCAACGGACAACCAATCAGCACCTGGACTAGGCCAAGCGGTTAAATAGCCTGCCTAAACAGTTGTAACAACCCGGACGACGTCTTCTGCGTAGGAGATCCTCCCTCCTTATTACCTCCTTCATAGCTTGTCCACTAAAAGGCAAATAAGAAGGAGGTACAAATCATCGAGAGATCGATCGAAGAATCAGAGAGAAGAATATATCATCAACTGATCAGATCCACCAAATCAACCTCATCGCTGAGGGTACCAGATACACATGAGAGAGTCATATAGAGCACTTCGAGAAGCTACTAAGTATCAGATCGTCAATGGAGTAAAGGGGTCATTACAATACTCGATCTCCATTGGCACACTTCTAAAATATATTTTATTCTAGCAAATCCTCACCAATTGGGCTTTGTTTTACTGTTCAAAGTTGCAATATATAAAGGAAAGAAAATAAGTCTTGTCTCGACTTGTCTCTTCTTTCCTTATCCTTCTGAAAGATATATATTATCCCAAACACATCTTTCACCAAAACGTTATGGCGAACAGTACCCATTTGAGCTATCCTAGTTACATTAGCCTACCCTTTACTGTTGATCGTTATTTTTAATTTCGAGGACAAAATTCTTTTAAGGTGGATAGAATATAAACCCCCAAAAGTTTTAAAAATTTATTTTTATCTTATTAATATATATTTTGGGATATTTTATTATTCATTAATTTTTAAACAATATTTTATTTATTTATGATTAGCCTTACTCATGGTTAAAATTTGATTTGCATATTGATTAGAAAACATGGCATGGCTAGTATAGTCATATACAATGACTAGCGTATTAAGCATGGAATGAATGTCATAGGCATATCCATGTCCCATATATGAAAACATGTTAAGTTGTAATATTTCATAAAATATGGTTATATAAATATTTTACATATATTAGAGGACTTCCTACATAAATATGGTGGCATAAATCTATCAAATCAAGCCCAAATCTTAACCAACCAAAATATGCATGTAATGCATATAAAAATATACCAATATATATATATGGTTGTTATATACATTCTCGCATATATTGAGATTAGATTATCTAATTCATGAATATATGAAAGTTTCCAAATATAGCACTTTTTATATAAGCATAACCAACTACTTAACGAACAAACTAGATACTTTCCTAAATAACAACTAATTACCACCACTATTTGGCTGGTGAAACCTAAACTGCTTGTGCGTGTCCCTCTCCCTTTATTACAATAGTATTCGTTCGCAACATAAATCTAAACACACACACACACAACACACACACACACACACA